>JBDLLF010000023.1:945000-952500 GCA_039707465.1 Rhabdophis nuchalis | reverse complement strand
GTATTTCTGCCTCAATCTGTCCACCTACCTACATACCTACCTACCAAGTGTATTTCTCCCTCTCTCTATCCACCTACCTACCTACCTAGTGTATTTCTCCCTCTCTCTATCCACCTACCTACCTACCTACCTACCTACCTACCTACCTACCTACCTACCTACCTACCTACCTACCTAGTGTATTTCTCTCGCTCTCTATCCACTTACCTACCTACCTACCTACCTACCTACCTACCTACCTACCTACCTACCTACCTAGTGCATTTCTCCCTCTCTCTATCCACCTACCTACCTACCTAGTGTATTTTCCCTCTCTCTATCCACCTACCTACGTACCTAGTGTATTTCTCCCTCTCTCTATCCACCTACCTACCTACCTACCTACCTACCTACCTACCTACCTACCTAGTGTATTTCTCCCCCTCTCTATCCACCTACCTACCTACCTACCTACCTACCTACCTACCTACCTACCTACCTAGTGTATTTTTCTCTCTCTCTATCCACCTACCTACCTACCTAGTGTATTTCTCCCTCTCTCTATCCACCTACCTACCTACCTACCTACCTACCTAGTGTATTTCTCCCTCTCTCTATCCACCTACCTACCTACCTAGTTTATTTCTCCCTCTCTCTATGCACCTACCTACCTACTGTATTTCTCCCTCTCTCTATCCCTCTACCTACCTACCTACCTACCTAGTGTATTTCTCCCCCTCTCTATCCACCTACCTACCTACCTAATTTATTTCTCCCTCTCTCTATCCACCTAACTACCTACCTACCTACGTACCTAGTGTATTTCTCCCTCTCTCTATCCACCTACCTACCTAGTGTATTTCTCCCTCTCTCTATCCACCTACCTACGTACCTAGTGTATTTCTCCCTCTCTCTATCCACCTACCTACGTACCTAGTGTATTTCTCCCTCTCTCTATCCACCTACCTACCTACCTACATACCTTCCTACCTACCTAGTGTATTTCTCCCCCTCTCTATCCACCTACCTACCTACCTACCTACCTACCTACCTACCTACCTACCTACCTACCTACCTACCTAGTGTATTTTTCCCTCTCTCTATCCACCTACCTACCTACCTAGTGTATTTCTCCCTCTCTCTATCCACCTACCTACCTACCTACCTACCTACCTACCTAGTGTATTTCTCTCGCTCTCTATCCACTTACCTACCTACCTACCTACCTACCTACCTAGTGCATTTCTCCCTCTCTCTATCCACCTACCTACCTACCTACCTACCTACCTACCTACCTGCCTACCTACCTACCTACCTAGTTTATTTCTCCCTCTCTCTATCCACCTAACTACCTACCTACCTACCTACCTACTGTATTTCTCCCTCTCTCTATCCACCTACCTACCTACCTAGTGTATTTCTCCCTCTCTCTATCCACCTACCTACATACCTACCTACCTACCTAGTGTATTTCTCCCTCTCTCTATCCACCTACCTACCTACCTAGTGTATTTCTCCCTCTCTCTATCCACCTACCTACCTACCTACCTAGTGTATTTCTCCCTCTCTCTATCCACCTACCTACCTACCTAGTTTATTTCTCCCTCTCTCTATGCACCTACCTACCTACTGTATTTCTCCCTCTCTCTATCCCTCTACCTACCTACCTACCTACCTACCTACCTACCTACCTACCTACCTACCTACCTACCTACCTACCTAGTTTATTTCTCCCTCTCTCTATCCACCTAACTACCTACCTACCTACGTACCTAGTGTATTTCTCCCTCTCTCTATCCACCTACCTACCTAGTGTATTTCTCCCTCTCTCTATCCACCTACCTACATACCTACCTACCTACCTAGTGTATTTCTCCCTCTCTCTATCCACCTACCTACCTAGTGTATTTCTCCCTCTCTCTATCCACCTACCTACATACCTACCTACCTACCTAGTGTATTTCTCCCTCTCTCTATCCACCTACCTACCTACCTAGTTTATTTCTCCCTCTCTCTATGCACCTACCTACCTACTGTATTTCTCCCTCTCTCTATCCCTCTACCTACCTACCTACCTACCTAGTGTATTTCTCCCCCTCTCTATCCACCTACCTACCTACCTAATTTATTTCTCCCTCTCTCTATCCACCTAACTACCTACCTACCTACGTACCTAGTGTATTTCTCCCTCTCTCTATCCACCTACCTACCTAGTGTATTTCTCCCTCTCTCTATCCACCTACCTACGTACCTAGTGTATTTCTCCCTCTCTCTATCCACCTACCTACGTACCTAGTGTATTTCTCCCTCTCTCTATCCACCTACCTACCTACCTACATACCTTCCTACCTACCTAGTGTATTTCTCCCCCTCTCTATCCACCTACCTACCTACCTACCTACCTACCTACCTACCTACCTACCTACCTACCTAGTGTATTTTTCCCTCTCTCTATCCACCTACCTACCTACCTAGTGTATTTCTCCCTCTCTCTATCCACCTACCTACCTACCTACCTACCTACCTACCTACCTAGTGTATTTCTCTCGCTCTCTATCCACTTACCTACCTACCTACCTACCTACCTACCTACCTACCTAGTGCATTTCTCCCTCTCTCTATCCACCTACCTACCTACCTACCTACCTACCTACCTGCCTACCTACCTACCTACCTAGTTTATTTCTCCCTCTCTCTATCCACCTAACTACCTACCTACCTACCTACTGTATTTCTCCCTCTCTCTATCCCTCTACCTACCTACCTACCTACCTAGTGTATTTCTCCCCCTCTCTATCCACCTACCTACCTACCTAATTTATTTCTCCCTCTCTCTATCCACCTAACTACCTACCTACCTACGTACCTAGTGTATTTCTCCCTCTCTCTATCCACCTACCTACCTAGTGTATTTCTCCCTCTCTCTATCCACCTACCTACGTACCTAGTGTATTTCTCCCTCTCTCTATCCACCTACCTACGTACCTAGTGTATTTCTCCCTCTCTCTATCCACCTACCTACCTACCTACATACCTTCCTACCTACCTAGTGTATTTCTCCCCCTCTCTATCCACCTACCTACCTACCTACCTACCTACCTACCTACCTACCTACCTACCTACCTACCTAGTGTATTTTTCCCTCTCTCTATCCACCTACCTACCTACCTAGTGTATTTCTCCCTCTCTCTATCCACCTACCTACCTACCTACCTACCTACCTACCTAGTGTATTTCTCTCGCTCTCTATCCACTTACCTACCTACCTACCTACCTACCTACCTACCTAGTGCATTTCTCCCTCTCTCTATCCACCTACCTACCTACCTACCTACCTACCTACCTACCTGCCTACCTACCTACCTACCTAGTTTATTTCTCCCTCTCTCTATCCACCTAACTACCTACCTACCTACCTACCTAGTGTATTTCTCCCTCTCTCTATCCACCTACCTACCTACCTAGTGTATTTCTCCCTCTCTCTATCCACCTACCTACATACCTACCTACCTACCTAGTGTATTTCTCCCTCTCTCTATCCACCTACCTACCTACCTACCTAGTGTATTTCTCCCTCTCTCTATCCACCTACCTACCTACCTACCTAGTGTATTTCTCCCTCTCTCTATCCACCTACCTACCTACCTAGTTTATTTCTCCCTCTCTCTATGCACCTACCTACCTACTGTATTTCTCCCTCTCTCTATCCCTCTACCTACCTACCTACCTACCTACCTACCTACCTACCTACCTACCTACCTACCTACCTACCTACCTAGTTTATTTCTCCCTCTCTCTATCCACCTAACTACCTACCTACCTACGTACCTAGTGTATTTCTCCCTCTCTCTATCCACCTACCTACCTAGTGTATTTCTCCCTCTCTCTATCCACCTACCTACATACCTACCTACCTACCTAGTGTATTTCTCCCTCTCTCTATCCACCTACCTACCTAGTGTATTTCTCCCTCTCTCTATCCACCTACCTACATACCTACCTACCTACCTAGTGTATTTCTCCCTCTCTCTATCCACCTACCTACGTACCTAGTGTATTTCTCCCTCTCTTTATCCACCTACCTACCTACCTACCTAGTGTATTTCTCCCTCTCTCTATCCACCTACCTACCAAGTGTATTTCTCCCTCTCTCTATCCACCTACCTACCTACCTAGTGTATTTCTCCCTCATTCTATCCACCTACCTACCTACCTACCTACCTACCTACCTAGTGTATTTCTCTCGCTCTCTATCCACCTACCTACCTACCTACCTACCTACCTACCTACCTACCTAGTGCATTTCTCCCTCTCTCTATCCACCTACCTACCTACCTAGTGTATTTTTCCCTCTCTCTATCCACCTACCTACCTACCTAGTGTATTTCTCCCTCTCTCTATCCACCTACCTACCTACCTACCTAGTGTATTTCTCCCTCTCTCTATCCACCTACCTAACTACCTACCTAGTGTATTTCTCCCTCTCTCTATCCACCTACCTGCCTACCTAGTTTATTTCTCCCTCTCTCTATGCACCTACCTACCTACTGTATTTCTCCGTCTCTCTATCCCTCTACCTACCTACCTACCTACCTAGTGTATTTCTCCCCCTCTCTATCCACCTACCTACCTACCTAGTTTATTTCTCCCTCTCTCTATCCACCTAACTACCTACCTACCTACGTACCTAGTGTATTTCTCCCTCTCTCTATCCACCTACCTACCTAGTGTATTTCTCCCTCTCTCTATCCACCTACCTACATACCTACCTACCTACCTAGTGTATTTCTCCCTCTCTCTATCCACCTACCTACGTACCTAGTGTATTTCTCTCTCTCTTTATCCACCTACCTACCTACCTACCTAGTGTATTTATCCCTCTCTCTATCCACCTACCTACGTACCTAGTGTATTTCTCCCTATCTCTATCCACCTACCTACCTACCTACCTAGTGTATTTATCCCTCTCTCTGTCCACCTACCTACATACCTACCTACCTACCAAGTGTATTTCTCCCTCTCTCTATACACCTACCCACCTACCTAGTGTATTTCTCTCTCTCTATCCACCTACCTACCTACCTACCTAGTGTATTTCTCTCGCTCTCTATCCACTTACCTACCTACCTAGTGTATTTTTCCCTCTCTCTATCCACCTACCTACCTACCTAGTGTATTTCTCCCTCTCTCTATCCACCTACCTACCTACCTACCTACCTACCTACCTACCTACCTACCTACCTACCTACCTACCTAGTGTATTTCTCCCTCTCTCTATCCACCTACCTACCTACCTAGTGTATTTCTCCCTCTCTCTATCCACCTACCTACCTACCTAGTTTATTTCTCCCTCTCTCTATCCACCTACCTACCTACCTAGTGTATTTCTCCCCCTCTCTATCCACCTACCTACCTACCTACCTACCTACCTACCTACCTACCTACCTAACTACCTAGTGTATTTCTCCCTCTCTCTATCCACCTACCTACCTACCTAGTGTATTTCTCTCACTCTCTATCCACTTACCTACCTAGCTACCTACCTACCTACCTAGTGTATTTCTCCCTGTCTCTATCCACCTACCTACCTACCTACCTACCTACCTACCTAGTGCATTTCTCCCTCTCTCTATCCACCTACCTACCTACCTACCTACCTCAAGGTGTTAGTTATCATCTTTAAAGCGCTCCATGGCTCGGGACCTAGCTATCTGCGGGATCGGATCCTGCCTCACACATCCTCACGGCCGATTCGCTCCCACAGAGAGGGACTTCTCCGGGTGCCGTCCACTAGACTTTGTCAGCGGGCGACGCCCAGGGGAAGGGCTCTCTCTGTGGCGGGCCCGGCCCTCTGGAACGACCTTCCCTCCGATATCAGAACGACCACGGACCTCCGCTCCTTCCGCCTGTAATTGAAGACTCATCTTTTCCGCCTGGCCGGCCTAGGGTAGTCTCTCTCTCTATGGGTTTTTAAATGTACATATATATTTAGTGGGAATTTTTAGTTAAGGGATTTTAGCACAGGAATAAGTTTAATTTGTTTTAAATTTGTATGTACTTTGTATATTTATTGCTTTTATTTTCCCTGTGCACCGCCCCGAGTCCCTGTGGGGAGAGGGAGCGGTCAATAAATTCAACATTATTATTATTATTATTATTATTATTATTACCTAGTGTATTTTTCCCTCTCTCTATCCGCCTACCTACGTACCTAGTGTATTTCTCCCTCTCTCTATCCACCTACCTACCTACCTACCTACCTACCTACCTACCTAGTGTATTTCTCCCCCTCTCTATCCACCGACCTACCTACCTACCTACCTACCTACCTACCTACCTACCTACCTACCTACCTACCTACCTACCTAGTGTATTTCTCCCTCTCTCTATCCACCTACCTACCTACCTTCCTAGTGTATTTCTCCCTCTCTCTATCCACCTACCTACCTACCTAGTTTATTTCTCCCTCTCTCTATGCACCTACCTACCTACTGTATTTCTCCCTCTCTCTATCCCTCTACCAACCTACCTACCTACCTACCTACCTACCTAGTTTATTTCTCCCTCTCTCTATCCACCTAACTACCTACCTACCTACGTACCTAGTGTATTTCTCCCTCTCTCTATCCACCTACCTACCTAGTGTATTTCTCCCTCTCTCTATCCACCTACCTACATACCTACCTACCTACCTAGTGTATTTCTCCCTCTCTCTATCCACCTACCTACCTAGTGTATTTCTCCCTCTCTCTATCCACCTACCTACATACCTACCTACCTACCTAGTGTATTTCTCCCTCTCTCTATCCACCTACCTACGTACCTAGTATATTTCTCCCTCTCTTTATCGACCTACCTACCTACCTACCTAGTGTATTTCTCCCTCTCTCTATCCACCTACCTACGTACCTAGTTTATTTCTCCCACTCTCTATCCACCTAACTACCTACCTACCTACGTACCTAGTGTATTTCTCCCTCTCTCTATCCACCTACCTACCTAGTGTATTTCTCCCTCTCTCTATGCACCTACCTACATAACTACCTACCTACCTAATGTATTTCTCCCTCTCTCTATCCACCTACCTACGTACCTAGTGTATTTCTCCCTCTCTTTATCCACCTACCTACCTACCTACCTAGTGTATTTCTCCCTCTCTCTAGCCACCTACCTATGTACCTAGTTTATTTCTCCCTATCTCTATCCACCTACCTACCTACCTACCTAGTGTATTTCTCCCTCTCTCTGTCCACCTACCTACATACCTACCTACCTACCAAGTGTATTTCTCCCTCTCTCTATACACCTACCCACCTACCTAGTGTATTTCTCCCTCTCTATCCACCTACCTACCTACCTACCTAGTGTATTTCTCTCGCTCTCTATCCACTTACCTACCTACCTAGTGTATTTTTCCCTCTCTCTATCCACCTACCTACATACCTAGTGTATTTCTCCCTCTCTCTATCCACCTACCTACCTACCTACCTACCTACCTACCTACCTACCTACCTACCTACC
>JBDLLF010000023.1:930000-940000 GCA_039707465.1 Rhabdophis nuchalis | reverse complement strand
TACCTACCAACCTACCTACCTAGTGTATTTCTCCCTCTCTCTATCCACCTACCTACATACTAACCTACCTACCTAGTGTATTTCTCCCTCTCTCTATCCACCTACCTACCTACCTAGTGTATTTCTCCCTCTCTCTATCCACTTACCTATCTACATACCTACCTACCTAGTTTATTTCTCCCTCTCTCTATCCACCTAACTACATACCAACCTACCTACCTAGTGTATTTCTCCCTCTCTCTATCCACCTACCTACCTACCTAGTTTATTTCTCCCTCTCTCTATCCACCTACCTACCTAGCTAGTGTATTTCTCCCCCTCTCTATCCACCTACCTACCTACCTACCTACCTACCTACCTACCTACCTACCTACCTACCTACCTAGTGTATTTCTCCCTCTCTTTATCCACCTCCCTACATACCAACCTACCTACCTAGTGTATTTCTCCATCTCTCTATCCACCTACCTATGTACCTAGGGTATTTCTCCCTCTCTCTATCCCTCTACCTACCTACCTACCTACCTAGTGTATTTCTCTCACTCTCTATCCACCTACCTACCTACCTAGTGTATTTCTCCCTCTCTCTATCCACCTACCTACCTACCTAGTGTATTTCTCCCTCTCTCTATCCACCTACCTACATACCTACCTACCTACCTAGTGTATTTCTCCATCTCTCTATCCACCTACCTATGTACCTAGGGTATTTCTCCCTCTCTCTATCCCTCTACCTACCTACCTACCTACCTACCTACCTACCTACCTACCTACCTAGTGTATTTCTCTCACTCTCTATCCACTTACCTACCTACCTACCTACCTACCTAGTGTATTTCTCCCTCTCTCTATCCACCTACCTACATACTAACCTACCTACCTAGTGTATTTCTCCCTCTCTCTATCCACCTACCTACCTACCTAGTGTATTTCTCCCTCTCTCTATCCACCTACCTACCTACCTAGTGTATTTCTCCCTCTCTCTATTCACCTACCTACCTACCTACCTAGTGTATTTCTCTCACTCTCTATCCACTTACCTACCTACATACCTACCTACCTAGTGTATTTCTCCCTCTCTCTATCCACCTACCTACCTACCTACCTACCTACCTACCTACCTACCTACCTAGTGTATTTCTCTCACTCTCTATCCACTTACCTACCTACATACCTACCTACCTAGTGTATTTCTCCCTCTCACTATCTACCTACCTACATACCAACCTACCTACCTAGTGTATTTCTCCCTCTCTCTATCCACCTACATACCTACCTAGTGTATTTCTCCCTCTCTCTATCCACCGACCTACCTACCTAGTTTATTTCTCCCTCTCTCTATCCACCTACCTACCTACCTACCTAGTGTATTTCTCCCCCTCTCTATCCACCTAATTAACTACCTACCTACCTACCTACCTACCTACCTACCTAGTGTACTTCTCCCTCTCTCTATCCACCTACCTACCTAGTGTATTTCTCTCACTCTCTATCCACTTACCTACCTAGCTACCTACCTACCTACCTAGTGTATTTCTCCCTCTCTCTATCCACCTCCCTACATACCAACCTACCTACCTAGTGTATTTCTCCCTCTCTCTATCCACCTACCTACCTACCTAGTGTATTTCTCCCTCTCTCTATCCACCTACCTACATACCTACCTACCTACCTAGTGTATTTCTCCATCTCTCTATCCACCTGCCTATGTACCTAGGGTATTTCTCCCTCTCTCTATCCCTCTACCTACCCACCTACCTACCTAGTGTATTTCTCCCTCTCTCTATCCAGCTACCTATTTACCTACCTACCTACCTAGTGTATTTCTCTCGCTCTCTATCCACTTACCTACCTACCTACCTACCTACCTACCTACCTACCTACCTACCTACCTACCTACCTACCTACCTACCTACCTACCTAGTGTATTTCTCCCTCTCTCTATCCACCTACCTACCTACCTAGTGTATTTCTCTCACTCTCTATCCACTTACCTACCTACCTACCTAGTGTATTTCTCCCTCTCTCTATGCACCTACCTACCTACTGTATTTCTCCCTCTCTCTATCCCTCTACCTACCTACCTACCTACCTACCTACCTACCTACCTAGTGTATTTCTCCCTCTCTCTATCCACCTACCTACCTAGTGTATTTCTCTCACTCTCTATCCACTTACCTACCTACCTACCTACCTACCTACCTAGTGTATTTCTCCCTCTTGCTATCCACCTCCCTACATACCAACCTACCTACCTAGTGTATTTCTCTCACTCTCTATCCACCTACCTACCTACCTAGTGTATTTCTCCCTCTCTCTATCCACCTACCTACCTACCTAGTGTATTTCTCCCTCTCTCTATCCACCTACCTACCTACCTAGGGTATTTCTCCCTCTCTCTATCCACCTACCTACATACCTACCTACCTACCTACCTAGTGTATTTCTCCCTCTCTCTATCCAGCTACCTACCTACCTACCTACCTACCTAGTGTATTTCTCTCGCTCTCTATCCACTTACCTACCTACCTACCTACCTACCTACCTACCTACCTACCTACCTACCTAGTGCATTTCTCCCTCTCTCTATCCACCTACCTACCTACCTACCTACCTACCTACCTACCTACCTAACTACCTACCTACCTACCTACCTACCTACCTACCTACCTACCTACCTAACTACCTACCTAGTTTATTTCTCCCTCTCTCTATCCACCTACCTACGTACCTAGTGTATTTCTCCCTCTCTCTATCCACCTACCTAACTACCTACCTACCTACCTACCTACCTACCTACCTAGTGTATTCCTCCCTCTCTCTATCCACTTACCTACCTACCTACCTACCTACTTAGTGTATTTCTCCCTCTCTCTATCCACCTACCTACCTACCTACCTAGTGTATTTCTCTCACTCTCTATCCACTTACCTACCTACCAACCTACCTACCTAGTGTATTTCTCCCTCTCTCTATCCACCTACCTACATACTAACCTACCTACCTAGTGTATTTCTCCCTCTCTCTATCCACCTACCTACCTACCTAGTGTATTTCTCCCTCTCTCTATCCACTTACCTATCTACATACCTACCTACCTAGTTTATTTCTCCCTCTCTCTATCCACCTAACTACATACCAACCTACCTACCTAGTGTATTTCTCCCTCTCTCTATCCACCTACCTACCTACCTAGTTTATTTCTCCCTCTCTCTATCCACCTACCTACCTAGCTAGTGTATTTCTCCCCCTCTCTATCCACCTACCTACCTACCTACCTACCTACCTACCTACCTACCTACCTACCTAGTGTATTTCTCCCTCTCTTTATCCACCTCCCTACATACCAACCTACCTACCTAGTGTATTTCTCCATCTCTCTATCCACCTACCTATGTACCTAGGGTATTTCTCCCTCTCTCTATCCCTCTACCTACCTACCTACCTACCTAGTGTATTTCTCTCACTCTCTATCCACCTACCTACCTACCTAGTGTATTTCTCCCTCTCTCTATCCACCTACCTACCTACCTAGTGTATTTCTCCCTCTCTCTATCCACCTACCTACATACCTACCTACCTACCTAGTGTATTTCTCCATCTCTCTATCCACCTACCTATGTACCTAGGGTATTTCTCCCTCTCTCTATCCCTCTACCTACCTACCTACCTACCTACCTACCTACCTACCTACCTACCTAGTGTATTTCTCTCACTCTCTATCCACTTACCTACCTACCTACCTACCTACCTAGTGTATTTCTCCCTCTCTCTATCCACCTACCTACATACTAACCTACCTACCTAGTGTATTTCTCCCTCTCTCTATCCACCTACCTACCTACCTAGTGTATTTCTCCCTCTCTCTATCCACCTACCTACCTACCTAGTGTATTTCTCCCTCTCTCTATTCACCTACCTACCTACCTACCTAGTGTATTTCTCTCACTCTCTATCCACTTACCTACCTACATACCTACCTACCTAGTGTATTTCTCCCTCTCTCTATCCACCTACCTACCTACCTACCTACCTACCTACCTACCTACCTACCTAGTGTATTTCTCTCACTCTCTATCCACTTACCTACCTACATACCTACCTACCTAGTGTATTTCTCCCTCTCACTATCTACCTACCTACATACCAACCTACCTACCTAGTGTATTTCTCCCTCTCTCTATCCACCTACATACCTACCTAGTGTATTTCTCCCTCTCTCTATCCACCGACCTACCTACCTAGTTTATTTCTCCCTCTCTCTATCCACCTACCTACCTACCTACCTAGTGTATTTCTCCCCCTCTCTATCCACCTAATTACCTACCTACCTACCTACCTACCTACCTACCTACCTACCTAGTGTACTTCTCCCTCTCTCTATCCACCTACCTACCTAGTGTATTTCTCTCACTCTCTATCCACTTACCTACCTAGCTACCTACCTACCTACCTAGTGTATTTCTCCCTCTCTCTATCCACCTCCCTACATACCAACCTACCTACCTAGTGTATTTCTCCCTCTCTCTATCCACCTACCTACCTACCTAGTGTATTTCTCCCTCTCTCTATCCACCTACCTACATACCTACCTACCTACCTAGTGTATTTCTCCATCTCTCTATCCACCTGCCTATGTACCTAGGGTATTTCTCCCTCTCTCTATCCCTCTACCTACCCACCTACCTACCTAGTGTATTTCTCCCTCTCTCTATCCAGCTACCTATTTACCTACCTACCTACCTAGTGTATTTCTCTCGCTCTCTATCCACTTACCTACCTACCTACCTACCTACCTACCTACCTACCTACCTACCTACCTACCTACCTACCTACCTACCTAGTGTATTTCTCCCTCTCTCTATCCACCTACCTACCTACCTAGTGTATTTCTCTCACTCTCTATCCACTTACCTACCTACCTACCTAGTGTATTTCTCCCTCTCTCTATGCACCTACCTACCTACTGTATTTCTCCCTCTCTCTATCCCTCTACCTACCTACCTACCTACCTACCTACCTACCTACCTACCTACCTACCTACCTACCTACCTACCTACCTAGTTTATTTCTCCCTCTCTCTATCCACCTAACTACCTACCTACCTACGTACCTAGTGTATTTCTCCCTCTCTCTATCCACCTACCTACCTAGTGTATTTCTCCCTCTCTCTATCCACCTACCTACATACCTACCTACCTACCTAGTGTATTTCTCCCTCTCTCTATCCACCTACCTACCTAGTGTATTTCTCCCTCTCTCTATCCACCTACCTACATACCTACCTACCTACCTAGTGTATTTCTCCCTCTCTCTATCCACCTACCTACGTACCTAGTGTATTTCTCCCTCTCTTTATCCACCTACCTACCTACCTACCTAGTGTATTTCTCCCTCTCTCTATCCACCTACCTACCAAGTGTATTTCTCCCTCTCTCTATCCACCTACCTACCTACCTAGTGTATTTCTCCCTCATTCTATCCACCTACCTACCTACCTACCTACCTACCTACCTAGTGTATTTCTCTCGCTCTCTATCCACCTACCTACCTACCTACCTACCTACCTACCTACCTACCTACCTAGTGCATTTCTCCCTCTCTCTATCCACCTACCTACCTACCTAGTGTATTTTTCCCTCTCTCTATCCACCTACCTACCTACCTAGTGTATTTCTCCCTCTCTCTATCCACCTACCTACCTACCTACCTAGTGTATTTCTCCCTCTCTCTATCCACCTACCTACCTACCTACCTAGTGTATTTCTCCCTCTCTCTATCCACCTACCTACCTACCTAGTTTATTTCTCCCTCTCTCTATGCACCTACCTACCTACTGTATTTCTCCGTCTCTCTATCCCTCTACCTACCTACCTACCTACCTAGTGTATTTCTCCCCCTCTCTATCCACCTACCTACCTACCTAGTTTATTTCTCCCTCTCTCTATCCACCTAACTACCTACCTACCTACGTACCTAGTGTATTTCTCCCTCTCTCTATCCACCTACCTACCTAGTGTATTTCTCCCTCTCTCTATCCACCTACCTACATACCTACCTACCTACCTAGTGTATTTCTCCCTCTCTCTATCCACCTACCTACGTACCTAGTGTATTTCTCTCTCTCTTTATCCACCTACCTACCTACCTACCTAGTGTATTTATCCCTCTCTCTATCCACCTACCTACGTACCTAGTGTATTTCTCCCTATCTCTATCCACCTACCTACCTACCTACCTAGTGTATTTATCCCTCTCTCTGTCCACCTACCTACATACCTACCTACCTACCAAGTGTATTTCTCCCTCTCTCTATACACCTACCCACCTACCTAGTGTATTTCTCCCTCTCTATCCACCTACCTACCTACCTACCTAGTGTATTTCTCTCGCTCTCTATCCACTTACCTACCTACCTAGTGTATTTTTCCCTCTCTCTATCCACCTACCTACCTACCTAGTGTATTTCTCCCTCTCTCTATCCACCTACCTACCTACCTACCTACCTACCTACCTACCTACCTACCTAGTGTATTTCTCCCTCTCTCTATCCACCTACCTACCTACCTAGTGTATTTCTCCCTCTCTCTATCCACCTACCTACCTACCTAGTTTATTTCTCCCTCTCTCTATCCACCTACCTACCTACCTAGTGTATTTCTCCCCCTCTCTATCCACCTACCTACCTACCTACCTACCTACCTACCTACCTACCTACCTAGTGTATTTCTCCCTCTCTCTATCCACCTACCTACCTACCTAGTGTATTTCTCTCACTCTCTATCCACTTACCTACCTAGCTACCTACCTACCTACCTAGTGTATTTCTCCCTGTCTCTATCCACCTACCTACCTACCTACCTACCTACCTACCTAGTGCATTTCTCCCTCTCTCTATCCACCTACCTACCTACCTACCTACCTCAAGGTGTTAGTTATCATCTTTAAAGCGCTCCATGGCTCGGGACCTAGCTATCTGCGGGATCGGATCCTGCCTCACACATCCTCACGGCCGATTCGCTCCCACAGAGAGGGACTTCTCCGGGTGCCGTCCACTAGACTTTGTCAGCGGGCGACGCCCAGGGGAAGGGCTCTCTCTGTGGCGGGCCCGGCCCTCTGGAACGACCTTCCCTCCGATATCAGAACGACCACGGACCTCCGCTCCTTCCGCCTGTAATTGAAGACTCATCTTTTCCGCCTGGCCGGCCTAGGGTAGTCTCTCTCTCTATGGGTTTTTAAATGTACATATATATTTAGTGGGAATTTTTAGTTAAGGGATTTTAGCACAGGAATAAGTTTAATTTGTTTTAAATTTGTATGTACTTTGTATATTTATTGCTTTTATTTTCCCTGTGCACCGCCCCGAGTCCCTGTGGGGAGAGGGAGCGGTCAATAAATTCAACATTATTATTATTATTATTATTATTATTATTACCTAGTGTATTTTTCCCTCTCTCTATCCGCCTACCTACGTACCTAGTGTATTTCTCCCTCTCTCTATCCACCTACCTACCTACCTACCTACCTACCTACCTACCTACCTACCTAGTGTATTTCTCCCCCTCTCTATCCACCGACCTACCTACCTACCTACCTACCTACCTACCTACCTACCTACCTACCTAGTGTATTTCTCCCTCTCTCTATCCACCTACCTACCTACCTTCCTAGTGTATTTCTCCCTCTCTCTATCCACCTACCTACCTACCTAGTTTATTTCTCCCTCTCTCTATGCACCTACCTACCTACTGTATTTCTCCCTCTCTCTATCCCTCTACCAACCTACCTACCTACCTACCTACCTACCTAGTTTATTTCTCCCTCTCTCTATCCACCTAACTACCTACCTACCTACGTACCTAGTGTATTTCTCCCTCTCTCTATCCACCTACCTACCTAGTGTATTTCTCCCTCTCTCTATCCACCTACCTACATACCTACCTACCTACCTAGTGTATTTCTCCCTCTCTCTATCCACCTACCTACCTAGTGTATTTCTCCCTCTCTCTATCCACCTACCTACATACCTACCTACCTACCTAGTGTATTTCTCCCTCTCTCTATCCACCTACCTACGTACCTAGTATATTTCTCCCTCTCTTTATCGACCTACCTACCTACCTACCTAGTGTATTTCTCCCTCTCTCTATCCACCTACCTACGTACCTAGTTTATTTCTCCCACTCTCTATCCACCTAACTACCTACCTACCTACGTACCTAGTGTATTTCTCCCTCTCTCTATCCACCTACCTACCTAGTGTATTTCTCCCTCTCTCTATGCACCTACCTACATAACTACCTACCTACCTAATGTATTTCTCCCTCTCTCTATCCACCTACCTACGTACCTAGTGTATTTCTCCCTCTCTTTATCCACCTACCTACCTACCTACCTAGTGTATTTCTCCCTCTCTCTAGCCACCTACCTATGTACCTAGTTTATTTCTCCCTATCTCTATCCACCTACCTACCTACCTACCTAGTGTATTTCTCCCTCTCTCTGTCCACCTACCTACATACCTACCTACCTACCAAGTGTATTTCTCCCTCTCTCTATACACCTACCCACCTACCTAGTGTATTTCTCCCTCTCTATCCACCTACCTACCTACCTACCTAGTGTATTTCTCTCGCTCTCTATCCACTTACCTACCTACCTAGTGTATTTTTCCCTCTCTCTATCCACCTACCTACATACCTAGTGTATTTCTCCCTCTCTCTATCCACCTACCTACCTACCTACCTACCTACCTACCTACCTACCTACCTACCTACCTACCTACCTACCTAGTGTATTTCTCCCTCTCTCTATCCACCTACCTACATACCAACCTACCTACCTAGTGTATTTCTCCCTCTCTCTATCCACCTACCTACCTACCTAGTGTATTTCTCCCTCTCTCTATCCACCTACCTACCTACCTAGTTTATTTCTCCCTCTCTCTATCCACCTACCTACCTACCTACCTACCTAGTGTATTTCTCCCCCTCTCTATCCACCTACCTACCTACCTACCTACCTACCTACCTACCTACCTACCTACCTACCTAGTGTATTTCTCCCTCTCTCTATCCACCTACCTACCTACCTAGTGTATTTCTCTCACTCTCTATCCATTTACCTACCTACCTACCTACCTACCTACCTACCTACCTACCTACCTACCTACCTACCTACCTAGTGTATTTCTCCTTCTCTCTATCCACCTCCCTACATACCAACCTACCTACCTAGTGTATTTCTCCCTCTCTCTATCCACCTACCTACCTACCTAGTGTATTTCTCCCTCTCTCTATCCACCTACCTACCTACCTAGTGTATTTCTCCCTCTCTCTATCCACCTACCTACATACCTACCTACCTACCTAGTGTATTTCTCCATCTCTCTATCCACCTACCTATGTACCTAGGGTATTTCTCCCTCTCTCTATCCCTCTACCTACCTACCTACCTACCTAGTGTATTTCTCCCTCTCTCTATCCAGCTACCTACCTACCTACCTACCTACCTACCTACCTAGTGTATTTCTCTCGCTCTCTATCCACTTACCTACCTACCTACCTACCTACCTAGTGCATTTCTCCCTCTCTCTATCCACCTACCCACCTACCTACCTACCTAACTACCTACCTACCTACCTACCTACCTACCTACCTAGTTTATTTCTCCCACTCTCTATCCACCTACCTACGTACCTAGTGTATTTCTCCCTCTCTCTATCCACCTACCTAACTACCTACCTACCTACCTACCTACCTAGTGTATTTCTCCCTCTCTCTATCCACTTACCTACCTACCTACCTACCTACCTACCTACTTAGTGTATTTCTCCCTCTCTCTATCCACCTACCTACCTACCTACCTACCTACCTAGTGTATTTCTCTCACTCTCTATCCACTTACCTACCTACCTACCTACCTACCTACCTACCTACCTACCTACCTACCTACCTACCTAGTGTATTTCTCCCTCTCTCTATCCACCTACCTACATACT
>JBDLLF010000023.1:915000-922500 GCA_039707465.1 Rhabdophis nuchalis | reverse complement strand
CCTAATTACCTACCTACCTACCTACCTACCTACCTACCTACCTACCTACCTACCTAGTGTACTTCTCCCTCTCTCTATCCACCTACCTACCTAGTGTATTTCTCTCACTCTCTATCCACTTACCTACCTAGCTACCTACCTACCTACCTAGTGTATTTCTCCCTCTCTCTATCCACCTCCCTACATACCAACCTACCTACCTAGTGTATTTCTCCCTCTCTCTATCCACCTACCTACCTACCTAGTGTATTTCTCCCTCTCTCTATCCACCTACCTACATACCTACCTACCTACCTAGTGTATTTCTCCATCTCTCTATCCACCTGCCTATGTACCTAGGGTATTTCTCCCTCTCTCTATCCCTCTACCTACCCACCTACCTACCTAGTGTATTTCTCCCTCTCTCTATCCAGCTACCTATTTACCTACCTACCTACCTAGTGTATTTCTCTCGCTCTCTATCCACTTACCTACCTACCTACCTACCTACCTACCTACCTACCTACCTACCTACCTACCTACCTACCTACCTACCTACCTAGTGTATTTCTCCCTCTCTCTATCCACCTACCTACCTACCTAGTGTATTTCTCTCACTCTCTATCCACTTACCTACCTACCTACCTAGTGTATTTCTCCCTCTCTCTATCCACCTACCTACCTACCTAGTGTATTTCTCCCTCTCTCTATCCACCTACCTACCTACCTAGTGTATTTCTCCCTCTCTCTATCCACCTAACTACCTACCTACCTACCTACCTAGTGTATTTCTCCCTCTCTCTATCCACCTACCTACCTACCTACCTACCTAGTGTATTTCTCCCTCTCTCTATCCACCTACCTACCTAGTGTATTTCTCCCTCTCTCTATCCACCTACCTACCTACCTACCTAGTGTATTTCTCCCTCTCTCTATCCACCTACCTACCTACCTACCTAGTGTATTTCTCCCTCTCTCTATCCACCTACCTACCTAGTGTATTTCTCCCTCTCTCTATCCACCTACCTACCTACCTACCTAGTGTATTTCTCCCTCTCTCTATCCACCTACCTACATACCTACCTACCTACCTAGTGTATTTCTCCCTCTCTCTATCCACCTACCTACGTACCTAGTGTATTTCTCCCTCTCTCTTACCACCTACCTACCTACCTACCTAGTGTATTTCTGCCTCTCTCTGTCCACCTACCTACATACCTACCTACCTACCTACCTAGTGTATTTCTCCATCTCTCTATCCACCTACCTACGTACCTAGTGTATTTCTCCCTCTCTCTATCCACCTACCTACCTATTTACCTACTGTATTTCTCCCTCTCTCTATCCCTCTACCTACCTACCTACCTACCTAGTGTATTTCTCCCTCTCTCTATCCAGCTACCTACCTACCTACCTACCTACCTAGTGTATTTCTCTCGCTCTCTATCCACTTACCTACCTACCTAGTGCATTTCTCCCTCTCTCTATCCACCTACCTACCTACCTACCTAGTGTATTTCTCTCACTCTCTATCCACTTACCTACCTACATACCTACCTACCTAGTGTATTTCTCCCTCTCTCTATCCACCTACCTACCTACCTACCTACCTACCTAGTGTATTTCTCTCACTCTCTATCCACTTACCTACCTACATACCTACCTACCTAGTGTATTTCTCCCTCTCTCTATCCACCTACCTACATACCAACGTACCTACCTAGTGTATTTCTCCCTCTCTCTATCCACCTACATACCTACCTAGTGTATTTCTCCCTCTCTCTATCCACCGACCTACCTACCTAGTTTATTTCTCCCTCTCTCTATCCACCTACCTACCTACCTACCTAGTGTATTTCTCCCCCTCTCTATCCACCTAATTACCTACCTACCTACCTACCTACCTACCTACCTACATACCTAGTGTACTTCTCCCTCTCTCTATCCACCTACCTACCTAGTGTATTTCTCTCACTCTCTATCCACTTACCTACCTAGCTACCTACCTACCTACCTAGTGTATTTCTCCCTCTCTCTATCCACCTCCCTACATACCAACCTACGTACCTAGTGTATTTCTCCCTCTCTCTATCCACCTACCTACCTACCTAGTGTATTTCTCCCTCTCTCTATCCACCTACCTACCTACCTAGTGTATTTCTCCCTCTCTCTATCCACCTACCTACATACCTACCTACCTACCTAGTGTATTTCTCCATCTCTCTATCCACCTGCCTATGTACCTAGGGTATTTCTCCCTCTCTCTATCCCTCTACCTACCCACCTACCTACCTAGTGTATTTCTCCCTCTCTCTATCCAGCTACCTACCTACCTACCTACCTAGTGTATTTCTCTCGCTCTCTATCCACTTACCTACCTACCTACCTACCTACTTACCTACCTACCTACCTACCTACCTACCTAGTGTATTTCTCCCTCTCTCTATCCACCTACCTACATACTAACCTACCTACCTAGTGTATTTCTCCCTCTCTCTATCCACCTACCTACCTACCTAGTGTATTTCTCCCTCTCTCTACCTACCTACCTACCTACCTAGTTTATTTCTCCCTCTCTCTATCCACCTAACTACCTACCTAGTGTATTTCTCCCTCTCTCTATCCACCTACCTACCTACCTACCTACCTACCTACCTACCTACCTACCTACCTAGTGTATTTCTCCCTCTCTCTATCCACCTACCTACCTACCTAGTGTATTTCTCCCTCTCTCTATCCACCTACCTACCTACCTAGTGTATTTCTCCCTCTCTCTATCCACCTAACTACCTACCCACCTACCTACCTAGTGTATTTCTCCCTCTCTCTATCCACCTACCTACCTACCTACCTAGTGTATTTCTCCCTCTCTCTATCCACCTACCTACCTAGTGTATTTCTCCCTCTCTCTATCCACCTACCTACCTACCTACCTAGTGTATTTCTCCCTCTCTCTATCCACCTACCTACCTACCTACCTAGTGTATTTCTCCCTCTCTCTATCCACCTACCTACCTAGTGTATTTCTCCCTCTCTCTATCCACCTACCTACCTACCTACCTAGTGTATTTCTCCCTCTCTCTATCCACCTACCTACATACCTACCTACCTACCTAGTGTATTTCTCCCTCTCTCTATCCACCTACCTACGTACCTAGTTTATTTCTCCCTCTCTCTATACACCTACCCACCTACCTAGTGTATTTCTCCCTCTCTATCCACCTACCTACCTACCTACCTAGTGTATTTCTCTCGCTCTCTATCCACTTACCTACCTACCTAGTGTATTTTTCCCTCTCTCTATCCACCTACCTACGTACCTAGTGTATTTCTCCCTCTCTCTATCCACCTACCTACCTAGCTACCTACCTACCTACCTACCTACCTAGTGTATTTCTCCCTCTCTCTATCCACCTACCTACATACCAACCTACCTACCTAGTGTATTTCTCCCTCTCTCTATCCACCTACCTACCTACCTAGTGTATTTCTCCCTCTCTCTATCCACCTCCCTACCTACCTAGTTTATTTCTCCCTCTCTCTATCCACCTACCTACCTACCTACCTAGTGTATTTCTCCCCCTCTCTATCCACCTACCTACCTACCTACCTACCTACCTACCTACCTACCTACCTAGTGTATTTCTCCCTCTCTCTATCCACCTACCTACCTACCTAGTGTATTTCTCTCACTCTCTATCCATTTACCTACCTACCTACCTACCTACCTACCTAGTGTATTTCTCCTTCTCTCTATCCACCTCCCTACATACCAACCTACCTACCTAGTGTATTTCTCCCTCTCTCTATCCACGTACCTACCTACCTAGTGTATTTCTCCCTCTCTCTATCCACCTACCTACCTACCTAGTGTATTTCTCCCTCTCTCTATCCACCTACCTACATACCTACCTACCTACCTAGTGTATTTCTCCATCTCTCTATCCACCTACCTATGTACCTAGGGTATTTCTCCCTCTCTCTATCCCTCTACCTACCTACCTACCTAGTGTATTTCTCCCTCTCTCTATCCAGCTACCTACCTACCTACCTACCTACCTACCTACCTACCTACCTACCTACCTAGTGTATTTCTCTCGCTCTCTATCCACTTACCTACCTACCTACCTACCTACCTAGTGCATTTCTCCCTCTCTCTATCCACCTACCCACCTACCTACCTACCTAACTACCTACCTACCTACCTACCTACCTACCTACCTACCTACCTACCTACCTACCTACCTAGTGTATTTTTCCCTCTCTATATCCACCTACCTACCTACCTAGTGTATTTCTCCCTCTCTCTATCCACCTACCTACCTACCTAGTGTATTTCTCCCTCTCTCTATCCACCTACCTACCTACCTACCTAGTGTATTTCTCCCTCTCTCTATCCACCAACCTACCTACCTAGTTTATTTCTCCCTCTCTCTATGCACCTACCTACCTACTGTATTTCTCCCTCTCTCTATCCCTCTACCTACCTACCTACCTACCTACCTACCTACCTACCTACCTACCTAGTTTATTTCTCCCTCTCTCTATCCACCTAACTACCTACCTACCTACGTACCTAGTGTATTTCTCCCTCTCTCTATCCACCTACCTACCTAGTGTATTTCTCCCTCTCTCTATCCACCTACCTACATACCTACCTACCTACCTAGTGTATTTCTCCCTCTCTCTATCCACCTACCTACCTAGTGTATTTCTCCCTCTCTCTATCCACCTACCTACATACCTACCTACCTACCTAGTGTATTTCTCCCTCTCTCTATCCACCTACCTACGTACCTAGTGTATTTCTCCCTCTCTCTATCCACCTACCTAACTACCTACCTACCTACCTACCTACCTAGTGTATTTCTCCCTCTCTCTATCCACTTACCTACCTACCTACCTACCTACTTAGTGTATTTCTCCCTCTCTCTATCCACCTACCTACCTACCTACCTACCTACCTAGTGTATTTCTCTCACTCTCTATCCACTTACCTACCTACCTACCTACCTACCTACCTACCTACCTAGTGTATTTCTCCCTCTCTCTATCCACCTACCTACATACTAACCTACCTACCTAGTGTATTTCTCCCTCTCTCTATCCACCTACCTACCTACCTAGTGTATTTCTCCCTCTCTCTATCCACCTACCTACCTACCTTGTGTATTTCTCCCTCTCTCTATCCACCTAACTACCTACGTACCTACCTACCTACCTACCTAGTGTATTTCTCCCTCTCTCTATCCACCTACCTACCTACCTACCTACCTAGTGTATTTCTCTCACTCTCTATCCACTTACCTACCTACATACCTACCTACCTAGTGTATTTCTCCCTCTCTCTATCCACCTACCTACATACCAACATACCTACCTAGTGTATTTCTCCCTCTCTCTATCCACCTACCTACCTAGCTAGTGTATTTCTCCCTCTCTCTATCCACCTACCTACCTAGCTAGTGTATTTCTCCCCCTCTCTATCCACCTACCTACCTACCTACCTACCTACCTACCTACCTACCTAGTGTATTTCTCCCTCTCTTTATCCACCTCCCTACATACCAACCTACCTACCTAGTGTATTTCTCCATCTCTCTATCCACCTACCTATGTACCTAGGGTATTTCTCCCTCTCTCTATCCACCTACCTACCTACCTACCTAGTGTATTTCTCTCACTCTCTATCCACTTACCTACCTACATACCTACCTACCTAGTGTATTTCTCCCTCTCTCTATCCACCTACCTACATACCAACCTACCTACCTAGTGTATTTCTCCCTCTCTCTATCCACCGACCTACCTACCTAGTTTATTTCTCCCTCTCTCTATCCACTTACCTACCTACCTACCTACCTACCTACCTAGTGTATTTCTCCCCCTCTCTATCCACCTACCTACCTACCTACCTACCTACCTAGTGTATTTCTCTCACTCTCTATCCACTTACCTACCTACCTACCTACCTACCTACCTACCTAGTGTATTTCTCCCTCTCTCTATCCACCTACCTACCTACCTAGTGTATTTCTCCCTCTCTCTATCCACCTACCTACCTACCTTGTGTATTTCTCCCTCTCTCTATCCACCTAACTACCTACGTACCTACCTACCTACCTACCTACCTACCTAGTGTATTTCTCCCTCTCTCTATCCACCTACCTACCTACCTACCTACCTAGTGTATTTCTCTCACTCTCTATCCACTTACCTACCTACATACCTACCTACCTAGTGTATTTCTCCCTCTCTCTATCCACCTACCTACATACCAACATACCTACCTAGTGTATTTCTCCCTCTCTCTATCCACCTACCTACCTAGCTAGTGTATTTCTCCCTCTCTCTATCCACCTACCTACCTACCTAGTTTATTTCTCCCTCTCTCTATCCACCTACCTACCTAGCTAGTGTATTTCTCCCCCTCTCTATCCACCTACCTACCTACCTACCTACCTACCTACCTACCTACCTAGTGTATTTCTCCCTCTCTTTATCCACCTCCCTACATACCAACCTACCTACCTAGTGTATTTCTCCATCTCTCTATCCACCTACCTATGTACCTAGGGTATTTCTCCCTCTCTCTATCCACCTACCTACCTACCTAGTGTATTTCTCTCACTCTCTATCCACCTACCTACCTACCTAGTGTATTTCTCCCTCTCTCTATCCACCTACCTACCTACCTAGTGTATTTCTCCCTCTCTCTATCCACCTACCTACATACCTACCTACCTACCTAGTGTATTTCTCCATCTCTCTATCCACCTACCTATGTACCTAGGGTATTTCTCCCTCTCTCTATCCACCTACCTACCTACCTACCTAGTGTATTTCTCTCACTCTCTATCCACTTACCTACCTACATACCTACCTACCTAGTGTATTTCTCCCTCTCTCTATCCACCTACCTACATACCAACCTACCTACCTAGTGTATTTCTCCCTCTCTCTATCCACCTACATACCTACCTAGTGTATTTCTCCCTCTCTCTATCCACCGACCTACCTACCTAGTTTATTTCTCCCTCTCTCTATCCACCTACCAACCTACCTACCTACCTAGTGTATTTCTCCCCCTCTCTATCCACCTACCTACCTAGTGTATTTCTCTCACTCTCTATCCACTTACCTACCTAGCTACCTACCTACCTACCTAGTGTATTTCTACCTCTTGCTATCCACCTCCCTACATACCAACCTACCTACCTAGTGTATTTCTCCCTCTCTCTATCCACCTACCTACCTACCTAGTGTATTTCTCCCTCTCTCTATCCACCTACTTACCTACCTAGGGTATTTCTCCCTCTCTCTATCCACCTACCTACATACCTACCTACCTACCTAGTGTATTTCTCCCTCTCTCTATCCAGCTACCTACCTACCTACCTAGTGTATTTCTCTCGCTCTCTATCCACTTACCTACCTACCTACCTACCTACCTACCTACCTACCTAGTGCATTTCTCCCTCTCTCTATCCACCTACCTACCTACCTACCTACCTACCTACC
>JBDLLF010000023.1:157500-170000 GCA_039707465.1 Rhabdophis nuchalis | reverse complement strand
GGGAGAAATACAGAAGGTAGGTAGGTAGGTAGGTAGATAGAGAGAAGGAGAAATACACTAGGCAGATAGGTAGGTGGATAGAGAGAGGGAGAAATACACTAGGTAGGTATGTTGGTAGGTAAGTGGATAGAGAGCGAGAGAAATACACTAGGTAGGTATGTAGGTAGGTGGATAGAGAGAGGGAGAAATACACTCGGTAGGTAGGTAAGTGGAAAGAGAGGGAGAAATACAGTAGGTAGGTAGGTAGATAGGTGGATAGAGACAGGGAGAAATACAATAGGTAGGTAGGTAGGTGGATAGAGACAGGGAGAAATAAACTAGGTAGGTAGGTAGGTGGATAGAGAGAGGGAAAAATACACTAGGTAGGTAGGTTGGGAGCTAGGTAGGTAGGTAGGTAGGTAGGTAGGTGGATAGAGAGAGGGAGAAATACACTAAGCAGGTAGGTAGGTGGATAGAGAGAGGGAGAAATACACTAGGTAGGTAGGTGGATAGAGAGAGGGAGAAATAAACTAGGTAGGTATGTGGATAGAGAGAGAGGGAGAAATAAACTAGGTAGGTAGGTAGAGAGAGGGAGAAATACAGTAGGTAGGTAGGTAGATAGGTGGATAGAGAGAGGGAGAAATACGGTAGGTAGGTAGGTGGACAGAGAGAGGGATAAATAAACTAGGTAGGTAGGTAGAGATAGGGAGAAATACAGTAGGTAGGGAGGTAAGAAGGTGGGTAGGTAATTAGGTAGGTAGGTAGGTAGGTAGGTAGGTAGGTAGAGGGATAGAGAGAGGGAGAAATACAGAAGGTAGGTAGGTAGGTAGGTAGATAGAGAGAGGGAGAAATACAGTAGGTAGGTAGGTAGGTAGGTAGGTAGGTAGGTAGGTAGGTGGATAGAGAGAAGGAGAAATACACTAGGCAGATAGGTAGGTGGATAGAGAGAGGGAGAAATACACTAGGTTGGTAGGTTGGTAGGTAAGTGGATAGAGAGCGAGAGAAATACACTAGGTAGGTATGTAGGTAGGTGGATAGAGAGAGGGAGAAATACACTCGGTAGGTAGGTAAGTGGATAGAGAGGGAGAAATACAGTAGGTAGGTAGGTAGATAGGTGGATAGAGACAGGGAGAAATACAATAGGTAGGTAGGTAGGTGGATAGAGACAGGGAGAAATAAACTAGGTAGGTAGGTAGGTGGATAGAGAGAGGGAAAAATACACTAGGTAGGTAGGTTGGGAGCTAGGTAGGTAGGTAGGTAGGTAGGTGGATAGAGAGAGGGAGAAATACACTAGGCAGGTAGGTAGGTGGATAGAGAGAGGGAGAAATACACTAGGTAGGTAGGTGGATAGAGAGAGGGAGAAATAAACTAGGTAGGTATGTGGATAGAGAGAGGGAGAAATAAACTAGGTAGGTAGGTAGAGAGAGGGAGAAATACAGTAGGTAGGTAGGTAGATAGGTGGATAGAGACAGGGAGAAATACACTAGGTAGGTAGATAGAGACAGGGAGAAATAAACTAGGTAGGTAGGTAGGTGGATAGAGAGAGGGAAAAATACACTAGGTAGGTAGGTTGGGAGCTAGGTAGGTAGGTAGGTAGGTAGGTAGGTGGATAGAGAGAGGGAGAAATACACTAGGCAGGTAGGTAGGTGGATAGAGAGAGGGAGAAATACACTAGGTAGGTAGGTGGATAGAGAGAGGAAGAAATAAACTAGGTAGGTAGGTGGATAGAGAGAGGGAGAAATAAACTAGGTAGGTAGGTAGAGAGAGGGAGTAATACACTAGGTAGGTAGGTAGGTAGGTAGGTAGGTAGGTAGGTAGGTAGGTAAGTGGATAGAGAGAGAGAGAAATACACTAGGTAGGTAGGTAGGTGGATAGAGAGGGAGAAATACACTAGGTAGGTAGGTAGGCAGGTATGTAGGTAGGTGGATAGAGAGAGAGAGAAATACGGTAGGTAGGTAGGTGGATAGAGAGAGGGATAAATAAACTAGGTAGGTAGGTAGAGATAGGGAGAAATACAGTAGGTAGGGAGGTAAGTAGGTGGGTAGGTAGGTAGGTAGGTAGGTAGAGGGATAGAGAGAGGGAGAAATACAGAAGGTAGGTAGGTATGTAGGTAGGTAGGTAGGTAGGTGGATAGAGAGAGGGAAATATACATTAGGTAGGTAGATAGGTGGATAGAGAGAGGGAGAAATACACTAGGTAGGTAGGTAGGTAGGTAGGTAGGTAGGTAGGTAGGTAGGTAGGTAGAGTGATAGAGTGATAGAGAGGGAGAAATACGGTAGGTAGGTAGGTGGATAGAGAGAGGGATAAATAAACTAGGTAGGTAAGTAGAGATAGGGAGAAATACAGTAGGTAGGGAGGTAAGTAGGTGGGTAGGTAATTAGGTAGGTAGGTAGGTAGGTAGGTAGGTAGGTAGGTAGGTAAAGGGATAGAGAGAGGGATAAATACAGAAGGTAGGTAGGTAGGTAGGTAGGTAGATAGAGAGAGGGAGAAATACAGTAGGTAGGTAGGTAGGTAGGTAGGTAGGTAGGTAGGTGGATAGAGAGAAGGAGAAATACACTAGGTAGGTAGGTAGGTGTATAGAGAGGGAGAAATACACTAGGTAGGTAGGTAGGTAGGTAGGTAGGTGGATAGAGAGAGGGAGAAATACGGTAGGTAGGTAGGTGGATAGAGAGAGGGATAAATAAACTAGGTAGGTAGGTAGAGATAGGGAGAAATACAGTAGGTAGGGAGGTAAGTAGGTGGGTAGGTAATTAGGTAGGTAGGTAGGTAGGTAGGTAGGTAGGTAAGTAGGTGGATAGAGAGAAGGAGAAATACACTAGGTAGGTAGGTAGGTGGATAGAGAGAGGGAGAAATACACTAGTTAGGTAGGTAGGTGGATAGAGAGAGGGAAAAATACAGTAGGTAGGTAGGTAGGTAGGTAGGTAGGTAGGTAGGTGGATAGAGAGAAGGAGAAATACACTAGGCAGATAGGTAGGTGGATAGAGAGAGGGAGAAATACACTAGGTAGGTATGTTGGTAGGTAAGTGGATAGAGAGCGAGAGAAATACACTAGGTAGGTATGTAGGTAGGTGGATAGAGAGAGGGAGAAATACACTCGGTAGGTAGGTAAGTGGAAAGAGAGGGAGAAATACAGTAGGTAGGTAGGTAGATAGGTGGATAGAGACAGGGAGAAATACAATAGGTAGGTAGGTAGGTGGATAGAGACAGGGAGAAATAAACTAGGTAGGTAGGTAGGTGGATAGAGAGAGGGAAAAATACACTAGGTAGGTAGGTTGGGAGCTAGGTAGGTAGGTAGGTAGGTGGATAGAGAGAGGGAGAAATACACTAGGCAGGTAGGTAGGTGGATAGAGAGAGGGAGAAATACACTAGGTAGGTAGGTGGATAGAGAGAGGGAGAAATAAACTAGGTAGGTATGTGGATAGAGAGAGGGAGAAATAAACTAGGTAGGTAGGTAGAGAGAGGGAGAAATACAGTAGGTAGGTAGGTAGATAGGTGGATAGAGACAGGGAGAAATACACTAGGTAGGTAGATAGAGACAGGGAGAAATAAACTAGGTAGGTAGGTAGGTGGATAGAGAGAGGGAAAAATACACTAGGTAGGTAGGTTGGGAGCTAGGTAGGTAGGTAGGTAAGTAGGTAGGTGGATAGAGAGAGGGAGAAATACACTAGGCAGGTAGGTAGGTGGATAGAGAGAGGGAGAAATACACTAGGTAGGTAGGTGGATAGAGAGAGGAAGAAATAAACTAGGTAGGTAGGTGGATAGAGAGAGGGAGAAATAAACTAGGTAGGTAGGTAGAGAGAGGGAGTAATACATTAGGTAGGTAGGTAGGTAGGTAGGTAGGTAGGTAGGTAGGTAGGTAGGTAGGTAAGTGGATAGAGAGAGAGAGAAATACACTAGGTAGGTAGGTAGGTGGATAGAGAGAGAGAAATACGGTAGGTAGGTAGGTGGATAGAGAGAGGGATAAATAAACTAGGTAGGTAGGTAGAGATAGGGAGAAATACTGTAGGTAGGGAGGTAAGTAGGTGGGTAGGTAGGTAGGTAGGTAGGTAGAGGGATAGAGAGAGGGAGAAATACAGAAGGTAGGTAGGTATGTAGGTAGGTAGGTAGGTGGATAGAGAGAGGGAAATATACATTAGGTAGGTAGATAGGTGGATAGAGAGAGGGAGAAATACACTAGGTAGGTAGGTAGGTAGGTAGGTAGGTAGGTAGGAAGGAAGGTAGATAGAGAGAGGGAGAAATACACTAGGTAGGTAGGTAGGTAGGTAGGTAGGTAGGTAGAGTGATAGAGAGGGAGAAATACGGTAGGTAGGTAGGTGGATAGAGAGAGGGATAAATAAACTAGGTAGGTAGGTAGAGATAGGGAGAAATACAGTAGGTAGGGAGGTAAGTAGGTGGGTAGGTAATTAGGTAGGTAGGTAGGTAGGTAGGTAGGTAGGTAGGTAGGTAGGTAGGTAGAGGGATAGAGAGAGGGATAAATACAGAAGGTAGGTAGGTAGGTAGGTAGGTAGATAGAGAGAGGGAGAAATACAGTAGGTAGGTAGGTAGGTAGGTAGGAAGGTAGGTAGGTAGGTAGGTAGGTAGGTAGGTGGATAGAGAGAAGGAGAAATACACTAGGTAGGTAGGTAGGTGGATAGAGAGGGAGAAATACACTAGGTAGGTAGGTAGGTAGGTAGGTAGGTAGGTAGGTAGGTAGGTAGGTAGGTAGGTAGGTAGGTATGTATGTATGTAGGTAGGTAGGTAGGTATGTAGGTAGGTGGATAGAGAGAGGGAGAAATACGGTAGGTAGGTAGGTGGATAGAGAGAGGGATAAATAAACTAGGTAGGTAGGTAGAGATAGGGAGAAATACAGTAGGTAGGGAGGTAAGTAGGTGGGTAGGTAATTAGGTAGGTAGGTAGGTAGGTAGGTAGGTAGGTAAGTAGGTGGATAGAGAGAAGGAGAAATACACTAGGTAGGTAGGTAGGTGGATAGAGAGAGGGAGAAATACACTAGGTAGGTAGGTAGGTGGATAGAGAGAGGGAAAAATACACTAGGTAGGTAGGTTGGGAGCTAGGTAGGTAGGTAGGTAGGTAGGTAGGTAGGTAGGTGGATAGAGAGAGGGAGAAATACACTAGGCAGGTAGGTAGGTGGATAGAGAGAGGGAGAAATAAACTAGGTAGGTATGTGGATAGAGAGAGGGAGAAATAAACTAGGTAGGTAGGTAGAGAGAGGGAGAAATACAGTAGGTAGGTAGGTAGATAGGTGGATAGAGAGAGGGAGAAATACGGTAGGTAGGTAGGTGGATAGAGAGAGGGATAAATAAACTAGGTAGGTAGGTAGAGATAGGGAGAAATACAGTAGGTAGGGAGGTAAGTAGGTGGGTAGGTAATTAGGTAGGTAGGTAGGTAGGTAGGTAGGTAGGTAGGTAGGTAGGTAGGTAGGTAGATGGATAGAGAGAGGGAGAAATACAGAAGGTAGGTAGGTAGGTAGGTAGATAGAGAGAGGGAGAAATACAGTAGGTAGGTAGGTAGATAGGTGGATAGAGACAGGGAGAAATACACTAGGTAGGTAGATAGAGACAGGGAGAAATAAACTAGGTAGGTAGGTAGGTGGATAGAGAGAGGGAAAAATACACTAGGTAGGTAGGTTGGGAGCTAGGTAGGTAGGTAGGTAAGTAGGTAGGTGGATAGAGAGAGGGAGAAATACACTAGGCAGGTAGGTAGGTGGATAGAGAGAGGGAGAAATACACTAGGTAGGTAGGTGGATAGAGAGAGGAAGAAATAAACTAGGTAGGTAGGTGGATAGAGAGAGGGAGAAATAAACTAGGTAGGTAGGTAGAGAGAGGGAGTAATACATTAGGTAGGTAGGTAGGTAGGTAGGTAGGTAGGTAGGTAAGTGGATAGAGAGAGAGAGAAATACACTAGGTAGGTAGGTAGGTGGATAGAGAGAGAGAAATACGGTAGGTAGGTAGGTGGATAGAGAGAGGGATAAATAAACTAGGTAGGTAGGTAGAGATAGGGAGAAATACTGTAGGTAGGGAGGTAAGTAGGTGGGTAGGTAGGTAGGTAGGTAGGTAGAGGGATAGAGAGAGGGAGAAATACAGAAGGTAGGTAGGTATGTAGGTAGGTAGGTAGGTGGATAGAGAGAGGGAAATATACATTAGGTAGGTAGATAGGTGGATAGAGAGAGGGAGAAATACACTAGGTAGGTAGGTAGGTAGGTAGGTAGGTAGGTAGGAAGGAAGGTAGATAGAGAGAGGGAGAAATACACTAGGTAGGTAGGTAGGTAGGTAGGTAGGTAGGTAGAGTGATAGAGAGGGAGAAATACGGTAGGTAGGTAGGTGGATAGAGAGAGGGATAAATAAACTAGGTAGGTAGGTAGAGATAGGGAGAAATACAGTAGGTAGGGAGGTAAGTAGGTGGGTAGGTAATTAGGTAGGTAGGTAGGTAGGTAGGTAGGTAGGTAGGTAGAGGGATAGAGAGAGGGATAAATACAGAAGGTAGGTAGGTAGGTAGGTAGGTAGATAGAGAGAGGGAGAAATACAGTAGGTAGGTAGGTAGGTAGGTAGGAAGGTAGGTAGGTAGGTAGGTAGGTAGGTAGGTGGATAGAGAGAAGGAGAAATACACTAGGTAGGTAGGTAGGTGGATAGAGAGGGAGAAATACACTAGGTAGGTAGGTAGGTAGGTAGGTAGGTAGGTAGGTAGGTAGGTAGGTAGGTATGTATGTATGTAGGTAGGTAGGTAGGTATGTAGGTAGGTGGATAGAGAGAGGGAGAAATACGGTAGGTAGGTAGGTGGATAGAGAGAGGGATAAATAAACTAGGTAGGTAGGTAGAGATAGGGAGAAATACAGTAGGTAGGGAGGTAAGTAGGTGGGTAGGTAATTAGGTAGGTAGGTAGGTAGGTAGGTAGGTAGGTAGGTAGGTAAGTAGGTGGATAGAGAGAAGGAGAAATACACTAGGTAGGTAGGTAGGTGGATAGAGAGAGGGAGAAATACACTAGGTAGGTAGGTAGGTGGATAGAGAGAGGGAAAAATACACTAGGTAGGTAGGTTGGGAGCTAGGTAGGTAGGTAGGTAGGTAGGTAGGTAGGTAGGTGGATAGAGAGAGGGAGAAATACACTAGGCAGGTAGGTAGGTGGATAGAGAGAGGGAGAAATAAACTAGGTAGGTATGTGGATAGAGAGAGGGAGAAATAAACTAGGTAGGTAGGTAGAGAGAGGGAGAAATACAGTAGGTAGGTAGGTAGATAGGTGGATAGAGAGAGGGAGAAATACGGTAGGTAGGTAGGTGGATAGAGAGAGGGATAAATAAACTAGGTAGGTAGGTAGAGATAGGGAGAAATACAGTAGGTAGGGAGGTAAGTAGGTGGGTAGGTAATTAGGTAGGTAGTTAGGTAGGTAGGTAGGTAGGTAGGTAGGTAGGTAGGTAGGTAGGTAGGTAGATGGATAGAGAGAGGGAGAAATACAGAAGGTAGGTAGGTAGGTAGGTAGATAGAGAGAGGGAGAAATACAGTAGGTAGGTAGGTAGATAGGTGGATAGAGACAGGGAGAAATACACTAGGTAGGTAGATAGAGACAGGGAGAAATAAACTAGGTAGGTAGGTAGGTGGATAGAGAGAGGGAAAAATACACTAGGTAGGTAGGTTGGGAGCTAGGTAGGTAGGTAGGTAAGTAGGTAGGTGGATAGAGAGAGGGAGAAATACACTAGGCAGGTAGGTAGGTGGATAGAGAGAGGGAGAAATACACTAGGTAGGTAGGTGGATAGAGAGAGGAAGAAATAAACTAGGTAGGTAGGTGGATAGAGAGAGGGAGAAATAAACTAGGTAGGTAGGTAGAGAGAGGGAGTAATACATTAGGTAGGTAGGTAGGTAGGTAGGTAGGTAGGTAGGTAGGTAGGTAGGTAAGTGGATAGAGAGAGAGAGAAATACACTAGGTAGGTAGGTAGGTGGATAGAGAGAGAGAAATACGGTAGGTAGGTAGGTGGATAGAGAGAGGGATAAATAAACTAGGTAGGTAGGTAGAGATAGGGAGAAATACTGTAGGTAGGGAGGTAAGTAGGTGGGTAGGTAGGTAGGTAGGTAGGTAGAGGGATAGAGAGAGGGAGAAATACAGAAGGTAGGTAGGTATGTAGGTAGGTAGGTAGGTGGATAGAGAGAGGGAAATATACATTAGGTAGGTAGATAGGTGGATAGAGAGAGGGAGAAATACACTAGGTAGGTAGGTAGGTAGGTAGGTAGGTAGGTAGGAAGGAAGGTAGATAGAGAGAGGGAGAAATACACTAGGTAGGTAGGTAGGTAGGTAGGTAGGTAGGTAGAGTGATAGAGAGGGAGAAATACGGTAGGTAGGTAGGTGGATAGAGAGAGGGATAAATAAACTAGGTAGGTAGGTAGAGATAGGGAGAAATACAGTAGGTAGGGAGGTAAGTAGGTGGGTAGGTAATTAGGTAGGTAGGTAGGTAGGTAGGTAGGTAGGTAGGTAGGTAGAGGGATAGAGAGAGGGATAAATACAGAAGGTAGGTAGGTAGGTAGGTAGGTAGATAGAGAGAGGGAGAAATACAGTAGGTAGGTAGGTAGGTAGGTAGGAAGGTAGGTAGGTAGGTAGGTAGGTAGGTAGGTGGATAGAGAGAAGGAGAAATACACTAGGTAGGTAGGTAGGTGGATAGAGAGGGAGAAATACACTAGGTAGGTAGGTAGGTAGGTAGGTAGGTAGGTAGGTAGGTAGGTAGGTAGGTATGTATGTATGTAGGTAGGTAGGTAGGTATGTAGGTAGGTGGATAGAGAGAGGGAGAAATACGGTAGGTAGGTAGGTGGATAGAGAGAGGGATAAATAAACTAGGTAGGTAGGTAGAGATAGGGAGAAATACAGTAGGTAGGGAGGTAAGTAGGTGGGTAGGTAATTAGGTAGGTAGGTAGGTAGGTAGGTAGGTAGGTAGGTAGGTAAGTAGGTGGATAGAGAGAAGGAGAAATACACTAGGTAGGTAGGTAGGTGGATAGAGAGAGGGAGAAATACACTAGGTAGGTAGGTAGGTGGATAGAGAGAGGGAAAAATACACTAGGTAGGTAGGTTGGGAGCTAGGTAGGTAGGTAGGTAGGTAGGTAGGTAGGTAGGTGGATAGAGAGAGGGAGAAATACACTAGGCAGGTAGGTAGGTGGATAGAGAGAGGGAGAAATAAACTAGGTAGGTATGTGGATAGAGAGAGGGAGAAATAAACTAGGTAGGTAGGTAGAGAGAGGGAGAAATACAGTAGGTAGGTAGGTAGATAGGTGGATAGAGAGAGGGAGAAATACGGTAGGTAGGTAGGTGGATAGAGAGAGGGATAAATAAACTAGGTAGGTAGGTAGAGATAGGGAGAAATACAGTAGGTAGGGAGGTAAGTAGGTGGGTAGGTAATTAGGTAGGTAGTTAGGTAGGTAGGTAGGTAGGTAGGTAGGTAGGTAGGTAGGTAGGTAGGTAGATGGATAGAGAGAGGGAGAAATACAGAAGGTAGGTAGGTAGGTAGGTAGATAGAGAGAGGGAGAAATACAGTAGGTAGGTAGGTAGATAGGTGGATAGAGACAGGGAGAAATACACTAGGTAGGTAGATAGAGACAGGGAGAAATAAACTAGGTAGGTAGGTAGGTGGATAGAGAGAGGGAAAAATACACTAGGTAGGTAGGTTGGGAGCTAGGTAGGTAGGTAGGTAAGTAGGTAGGTGGATAGAGAGAGGGAGAAATACACTAGGCAGGTAGGTAGGTGGATAGAGAGAGGGAGAAATACACTAGGTAGGTAGGTGGATAGAGAGAGGAAGAAATAAACTAGGTAGGTAGGTGGATAGAGAGAGGGAGAAATAAACTAGGTAGGTAGGTAGAGAGAGGGAGTAATACATTAGGTAGGTAGGTAGGTAGGTAGGTAGGTAGGTAGGTAGGTAGGTAGGTAAGTGGATAGAGAGAGAGAGAAATACACTAGGTAGGTAGGTAGGTGGATAGAGAGAGAGAAATACGGTAGGTAGGTAGGTGGATAGAGAGAGGGATAAATAAACTAGGTAGGTAGGTAGAGATAGGGAGAAATACTGTAGGTAGGGAGGTAAGTAGGTGGGTAGGTAGGTAGGTAGGTAGGTAGAGGGATAGAGAGAGGGAGAAATACAGAAGGTAGGTAGGTATGTAGGTAGGTAGGTAGGTGGATAGAGAGAGGGAAATATACATTAGGTAGGTAGATAGGTGGATAGAGAGAGGGAGAAATACACTAGGTAGGTAGGTAGGTAGGTAGGTAGGTAGGTAGGAAGGAAGGTAGATAGAGAGAGGGAGAAATACACTAGGTAGGTAGGTAGGTAGGTAGGTAGGTAGGTAGGTAGAGTGATAGAGAGGGAGAAATACGGTAGGTAGGTAGGTGGATAGAGAGAGGGATAAATAAACTAGGTAGGTAGGTAGAGATAGGGAGAAATACAGTAGGTAGGGAGGTAAGTAGGTGGGTAGGTAATTAGGTAGGTAGGTAGGTAGGTAGGTAGGTAGGTAGGTAGGTAGGTAGGTAGGTAGGTAGAGGGATAGAGAGAGGGATAAATACAGAAGGTAGGTAGGTAGGTAGGTAGGTAGATAGAGAGAGGGAGAAATACAGTAGGTAGGTAGGTAGGTAGGTAGGAAGGTAGGTAGGTAGGTAGGTAGGTAGGTAGGTAGGTGGATAGAGAGAAGGAGAAATACACTAGGTAGGTAGGTAGGTGGATAGAGAGGGAGAAATACACTAGGTAGGTAGGTAGGTAGGTAGGTAGGTAGGTAGGTAGGTAGGTATGTATGTATGTAGGTAGGTAGGTAGGTATGTAGGTAGGTGGATAGAGAGAGGGAGAAATACGGTAGGTAGGTAGGTGGATAGAGAGAGGGATAAATAAACTAGGTAGGTAGGTAGAGATAGGGAGAAATACAGTAGGTAGGGAGGTAAGTAGGTGGGTAGGTAATTAGGTAGGTAGGTAGGTAGGTAGGTAGGTAAGTAGGTGGATAGAGAGAAGGAGAAATACACTAGGTAGGTAGGTAGGTGGATAGAGAGAGGGAGAAATACACTAGGTAGGTAGGTAGGTGGATAGAGAGAGGGAAAAATACACTAGGTAGGTAGGTTGGGAGCTAGGTAGGTAGGTAGGTAGGTAGGTAGGTAGGTAGGTAGGTGGATAGAGAGAGGGAGAAATACACTAGGCAGGTAGGTAGGTGGATAGAGAGAGGGAGAAATAAACTAGGTAGGTATGTGGATAGAGAGAGGGAGAAATAAACTAGGTAGGTAGGTAGAGAGAGGGAGAAATACAGTAGGTAGGTAGGTAGATAGGTGGATAGAGAGAGGGAGAAATACGGTAGGTAGGTAGGTGGATAGAGAGAGGGATAAATAAACTAGGTAGGTAGGTAGAGATAGGGAGAAATACAGTAGGTAGGGAGGTAAGTAGGTGGGTAGGTAATTAGGTAGGTAGTAGGTAGGTAGGTAGGTAGGTAGGTAGGTAGGTAGATGGATAGAGAGAGGGAGAAATACAGAAGGTAGGTAGGTAGGTAGGTAGATAGAGAGAGGGAGAAATACAGTAGGTAGGTAGGTAGGTAGGTAGGTAGGTGGATAGAGAGAAGGAGAAATACACTAGGCAGATAGGTAGGTGGATAGAGAGAGGGAGAAATACACTAGGTAGGTAGGTTGGTAGGTAAGTGGATAGAGAGCGAGAGAAATACACTAGGTAGGTATGTAGGTAGGTGGATAGAGAGAGGGAGAAATACACTCGGTAGGTAGGTAAGTGGATAGAGAGGGAGAAATACAGTAGGTAGGTAGGTAGATAGGTGGATAGAGACAGGGAGAAATACAATAGGTAGGTAGGTAGGTGGATAGAGACAGGGAGAAATAAACTAGGTAGGTAGGTAGGTGGATAGAGAGAGGGAAAAATACACTAGGTAGGTAGGTTGGGAGCTAGGTAGGTAGGTAGGTAGGTAGGTGGATAGAGAGAGGGAGAAATACACTAGGCAGGTAGGTAGGTGGATAGAGAGAGGGAGAAATACACTAGGTAGGTAGGTGGATAGAGAGAGGGAGAAATAAACTAGGTAGGTATGTGGATAGAGAGAGGGAGAAATAAACTAGGTAGGTAGGTAGAGAGAGGGAGAAATACAGTAGGTAGGTAGGTAGATAGGTGGATAGAGACAGGGAGAAATAAACTAGGTAGGTAGGTAGGTAGGTGGATAGAGAGAGGGAAAAATACACTAGGTAGGTAGGTTGGGAGCTAGGTAGGTAGGTAGGTAGGTAGGTAGGTGGATAGAGAGAGGGAGAAATACACTAGGCAGGTAGGTAGGTGGATAGAGAGAGGGAGAAATACACTAGGTAGGTAGGTGGATAGAGAGAGGAAGAAATAAACTAGGTAGGTAGGTGGATAGAGAGAGGGAGAAATAAACTAGGTAGGTAGGTAGAGAGAGGGAGAAATACACTAGGTAGGTAGGTAGGTAGGTAGGTAGGTAGGTAGGTAGGTAGGTAAGTGGATAGAGAGAGAGAGAAATAGACTAGGTAGGTAGGTAGGTGGATAGAGAGGGAGAAATACACTAGGTAGGTAGGTAGGTAGGTAT
>JBDLLF010000023.1:97500-145000 GCA_039707465.1 Rhabdophis nuchalis | reverse complement strand
GATAGAGAGAGGGAGAAATACGCTAGGTAGGTAGGTGGATAGAGAGAGGGAGAAATACACTTGGTAGGTAGGTAGGTATGTAGGTAGGTGGACAGAGAGAGGGAGAAATACACCAGGTAGGTAGGTAGGTAGGTAGGTGGATAGAGAGAGGGAGAAATACACTCGGTAGGTAGGTAGGTAGGTAGGTAGGTAGAGGGATAGAGAGAGGGAGAAATACAGAAGGTAGGTAGGTAGGTAGGTAGGTAGAGTGATAGAGAGGGAGAAATACAGTAGGTAGATAGGTGGATAGAGACAGGGAGAAATACACTAGGTAGGTAGGTAGGTGGGTAGAGACAGGGAGAAATACACTAGGTAGGTAGGTTGGGAGCTAGGTAGGTAGGTAGGTAGGTGGATAGAGAGGGAGAAATACACTAGGCAGGTAGGTAGGTGGATAGAGAGAGGGAGAAATACACTAGGTAGGTAGGTGGATAGAGAGAGGGAGAAATAAACTAGGTAGGTAGGTAGAGAGAGGGGGAAATACACTAGGTAGGTAGGTAAGTAGGCAAGTGGACAGACAAGATGGAGGATCCTAGTAAAAAGCAGGAAGCTGAGTCCGGGGCGAAGCCAGTCTTGTCTTCTTTTTTTGAAAGTGGAATTTAAAGAACAGCCCGAAGAGGTGACCCGACCATCGGCACGTCCCACTCCCCCACACTCTTTATATAGAGGCGATATCTGATTGAGGATGTGGGGGATGAAGATTGCTTGTTATTTGTTGTGGTTGTTATGTCTGATATTTGAGTTTTATGTTTATGTTGTTTGTTATATATTGTTTGTGGAGTTTTATGTTTTTGTATGTCTTTTTTGTTTGGTGTTGGGTGTGCACATAAAGGAAGAGGAGGGGTCAGGATTAAAAAAGTTACCGCTTAAATGCGGTTTATAAAAATAATGACATGGAACGTGAAGGGTACAGGCAATCATATAAAAAGGAAAAGATTGGAACTTAAATTTAAAAGGGATTCTCCAGATATATTATTTTTGCAGGAAACTCATCAAAAATCTGAGGATTTTAATAGAATGAATATTAAAGGTATGCAAATTTATGAAAAATCTTTTGGGACTTCCAAAGCTAGAGGAGTTGCGATATTGATATCAAATAGGGTATACTTTGAGAAAAAACAAGTAATTAGAGATGAGGAAGGCAGATATTTAATAATTATAGGGAATATTAACGAGCAAAAAGTGACATTGGTTAATTTATATTTACCGAATGAAAAACAAAAGGGATTTTTGGATAAAATTACTAAGATTTTGGAAACAGAAAGTGAAGGGAAAGTAATTGTGGCGGGAGATTTCAACCTAATTAGGGATAGAATTGATAGTAATAATCCCACCCGCTTTAGACAAACAAATAAAGGGGAAATCTTAAATAAATGGATGTTTCAAAACAGTGTGGTAGATGTTTGGAGAGAGCTGAAAGGCTCTGAAAGGGTGTATACCTTTTGTTCTAAGGTACATAATACTTATTCAAGGATTGATTATATTTTTGTTTCTAAAGATTTGCTGAATAAAGTAGATAGAATAGATGTGGGAATTTTTAAGGATTCTGATCATGCAGAAGTTATGATGGAAATAGATCTTAATTTTGAGAAAAAGGAAAGAGGTTGGAGATATGATGAAAAATTGTACAAAAGGGAGGAGGATAAAATATGGATATCCAAAAAATGGAAGGAAAGTTGGGAATTGAATGATAATGAAGAGGTTAAATTTGAAATTGTTTGGGATACCATGAAAGCTATATTTAGAGGAGAAAGTATTAAATTGTCAAGCAGGAAATATAGAGAATACAAAGCTAAAATTGATCAGGATACAAGACAAATTAAGATATTGGAGAACCAATTCTCTCTTACGAAAGATAAAAAATGTTTGGAGGAATTGACCTTATTAAAAACTAAATTGATAGAAGAAGATATTGAATTGGTTAAAAAAAATTTAAGATATTTGAATAGGGATTTTTTTGAATTTAGTAATAAAAATTCTAGGTTATTGGCAAAGATGGCGAAAAATAAAACTCAAAAGAGAGAAATTGGTTCTCTGATAGATGAAAAAGGTACAAGGTGTTATAAGAGATTGGAGAAATGTGAAGTAGCTAGGAATTTTTTTCAAAAATTATATTTAAAGAAATCAATTGATTTAGAAAAATTGAAGAATCATCTTGGAAAATACGGTATGAAAATAGATCAAACATACAAAGATTTGATGGAAAGAGATATAACACAGGAGGAAATCAACGAAATAATACAAGAGTTAAAATTAGGGAAGACCCCAGGAGAAGATGGATTACCTGCTGAATTTTATAAAGATTTCAAAGAACTAATAATACCAAAACTGCAAAAATTATTTAATGGAATTTTACATGGTGGAGAAGTCCCGATGTCATGGAATAAGACAGTAATATCTATAATTCCTAAACCGGATAAAGATCTTGAGAGGATCGAGTCCTATCGACCTATTTCTTTAATCAACCAAGATGCTAAAATATTTACAGCTATTATAAGTAATAGATTAAATAGTTTTATAGACAAATATATAAGTTATAATCAAGTAGGGTTTGTTAAAGGTAGATATATGAGTGATATAATTAGAAGAGTATTGAATATTATAGATGTAGCAGAGAATAATGGAGATGAATTAGGTATAATATCGTTAGATATTTTTAAAGCTTTTGATTCTGTACAATGGGATACTATAAAAGTAATTATCGAGGCATTAGGCTTTGGTAATAAATTTATACATGTTATTTCAAAACTGTATCAAAAAAGTAGTGCAAAGGTAAAGGTGAATGGAACAATGACGGAAGAGATTAAATTGGAAGCAGGCACGAGACAAGGATGTCCCTTGTCTCCAACATTATTTTTGTTAGTTATGGAGGTTTTGATTAAATTGATAGAAGCAGATGAAGAGTTGGAAGGTTACAAGGGATATAAGATAAATTTGTATGCGGATGACACTTTGATTATTTTGAAAGATATAGAGAAAGATTTAAAGAGGATAAATAAACATTTGATAGAATTTGAAGAAATGACAGGTTTAAAGGTAAATTGGTCAAAATCTGAATTATTAATGAATAAGGATGGTAAGGAGTGGGAGAGTATGCAAGAACAATTTGGGATAAGAGCTAAGAACACATTGAAATACTTGGGGATAACACTTTCACTTAAAGTTAGAGAATTAAAAAAAATTAATTATGAGGTGATGTTGAAGGAAGTAGAGAAAAAGATAGATAAATATAAAGAGATAAAGTTGTCTTGGTTTGGTAGAATTGCAATGTGTAAAATGATGTTATTACCAAAGTTTAACTTTTTATTTGAGATGTTACCATTAAATTTGACAGAGAAAGATATAGAAGAATATCAGAAGAAATTAGATAAATTTTGTAATGGTGGGAAAAGACCAAGATTAATGAAGAAATTGTGGTATCAAAACCAAAAAGAGGGTGGATTGGGAATTCCCAATCTACTTAATTATTATCGGGCGTATAATATTAGAACTGTGATAAAAATACTTAAAGGTGGAGATGGTCATTGGGGAGATCTGGAGTTAAAAGATATTAAGAGATTTGGGTCTATATGGTTTTTAGATAGAGCAAAAACAAAAAAGACAATTAATAGTTATTGGTTAAAGGGGTTGAGTAAAACTTGGAATAAATTTGTTAAAAAACTGATTCCGGATATAACTTTTTTGGGAAAGACAACTGAAAGTTGGCCGATTAAAACTAATATAAGTCGGAACAAAGTAATTGAGGATGAAAATATAGGAAATATAGTAGATTGGTTAAGAGCTTTAGGAACTGAAAGTAGGAAGAAAAAAGTAATTCAAAAATTGGAGTTAAATTGGTTTGAAAAAATACAGGTAGAAAAATGGACTATGAAAGTAAGGGGAATATGTAACATAGATAGAAGTAAAACTAAATTTGAAAGTTTAGTATCTCAAATTATTAAGGATGAAACTGGGTTAAAAGGACTCGTCAGTAAGATATACAAGATTATAAACTTTGATTGAAATCCACAAATGGTAATGAAAAGGAATTGGGAGGAAGATCTAAAGATTAAAATATTGGATTTGGATTGGAACGAGAATTGGAAGAGTCGGATTATGAGGACTTTATCTATAAGGATTAAAGAACATAATTTTAAAGTTGTTTGGAAATGGTACTGGACCCCACTAAGATTATCACTGATAGATAAAAAAATGAGTGATAAATGTTGGAGATGTAATACGGAATTGGGAACTTATGAACATATGTGGTATAAATGTGTGAAAATTAAAAAGTTTTGGCAGCAATTAGAAAGAACGATGTGTGAAATGATGAAAAGAATAATAATATTGAGACCAGAAACTATATTGTTATTGATAATTAATGAACCAGAGTTAACAAAACATGAGAAAGAACTGATTAGAATTATGATTATAATGGGTAGAATTGTAATAGCAAGATATTGGAAAATAGAGGTAAATATTAAAATAGAAGAATGGTACTGTGAAATGTGGAAATTAGCCTTAAATGATAAAATGACGTGCGATATTAAATTTAGAGAGGGGGTTTATAAAAACGATATCTTTTGGAAGACTTGGAAGCCATTTGTGGACTATGCACTTGGAACTTTGGACGTTTCGACGCCTGTACCGAGGGAACGTGGATTTTGGAGATCCTAAAGATAATAGATGAATACTTGAAACCAACTCTTCCTTTTGTTTTGTACAGCACTGGGTGATATATTGTAAAACAGTATAAAAATTTCAATTAAAAAAAAAAAAAAAAAAAAGGTAAGTAGGCAAGTGGATAGAGAGCGAGAGAAATACACTAGGTAGGAAGTTAGGTAGGTGGATAGAGAGAGGGAGAAATACACTAGGTAGGTAGGTAGGTGGATAGAGAGAGGGAGAAATACACTAGGTAGGTAGGTGGATAGAGAGAGGGAGAAATAAACTAGGTAGGTAGGTAGAGAGAGGGAGAAATACACTAGGTAGGTAGGTAGGTAGGTAAGTGGATAGAGAGCGAGAGAAATACACTAGGTAGGTAGGTAGGTAGGTGGATAGAGAGGGAGAAATACACTATGTAGGTAGGTAGGTAGGTAGGTAGGTAGGTAGGTAGGTAGGTAGGTAGGTAGGTAGGTAGGTATGTAGGTAGATGGATAGAGAGAGGGAGAAATACGTTAGGTAGGTAGGTGGATAGAGAGAGGGATAAATAAACTAGGTAGGTAGGTAGAGATAGGGAGAAATACAGTAGGTAGGGAGGTAAGTAGGTGGGTAGGTAATTAGGTAGGTAGGTAGGTAGGTAGGTAGGTAGAGGGATAGAGAGAGGGAGGAATACAGAAGGTAGGTAGGTAGGTAGGTAGATAGAGAGAGGGAGAAATACAGTAGGTAGGTAGGTAGGTAGGTAGGTAGGTAGGTAGGTGGATAGAGAGAAGGAGAAATACACTAGGCAGGTAGGTAGGTGGATAGAGAGAGGGAGAAATACACTAGGTAGGTAGGTGGATAGAGAGAGGGAGAAATAAACTAGGTAGGTAGGTAGGTAGGTAGGTAAGTGGATAGAGAGCGAGAGAAATACACTAGGTAGGTAGGTAGGTGGATAGAGAGGGGGAAATACACTAGGTAGGTAGGTAGGTAGGTAAGTAGGTAGGTGGATAGAGAGGGAGAAATACGGTAGGTAGGTAGGTGGATAGAGAGAGGGATAAATAAACTAGGTAGGTAGGTAGAGATGGGGAGAAATACAGTAGGTAGGGAGGTAAGTAGGTGGGTAGGTAATTAGGTAGGTAGGTAGGTAGGTAGGTAGGTAGGTAGGTAGAGGTATAGAGAGAGGGAGAAATACGCTAGGTAGGTAGGTAGGTATGTAGGTAGGTGGACAGAGAGAGGGAGAAATACACCAGGTAGGTAGGTAGGTAGGTAGGTGGATAGAGAGAGGGAGAAATACACTAGGTAGGTAGGTAGGTAGGTAGGTAGAGGGATAGAGAGAGGGAGAAATACAGAAGGTAGGTAGGTAGGTAGGTAGGTAGGTAGGTAGGTAGGTAGGTAGAGTGATAGAGAGGGAGAAATACAGTAGGTAGATAGGTGGATAGAGACAGGGAGAAATACACTAGGTAGGTAGGTAGGTGGGTAGAGACAGGGAGAAATACACTAGGTAGGTAGGTTGGGAGCTAGGTAGGTAGGTAGGTAGGTGGATAGAGAGGGAGAAATACACTAGGCAGGTAGGTAGGTGGATAGAGAGAGGGAGAAATACACTAGGTAGGTAGGTGGATAGAGAGAGGGAGAAATACACCAGGTAGGTAGGTAGAGAGAGGGAGAAATACACTAGGTAGGTAGGTAAGTAGGTAGGTGGATAGAGAGCGAGAGAAATACACTAGGTAGGTAGGTAGGTAGGTAGGTAGAGGGATAGAGAGCGAGAGAAATACACTAGGTAGGTAGGTAGGTGGATAGAGAGGGAGAAATACACTATGTAGGTAGGTAGGTAGGTAGGTAGGTAGGTAGGTAGGTAGGTAGGTAGGTAGGTATGTAGGTAGATGGATAGAGAGAGGGAGAAATACGGTAGGTAGGTAGGTGGATAGAGAGAGGGATAAATAAACTAGGTAGGTAGGTAGAGATAGGGAGAAATACAGTAGGTAGGGAGGTAAGTAGGTGGGTAGGTAATTAGGTAGGTAGGTAGGTAGGTAGGTAGGTAGGTAGGTAGGTAGGTAGGTAGGGAGGTAGGTAGAGGGATAGAGAGAGGGAGGAATACAGAAGGTAGGTAGGTAGGTAGGTAGATAGAGAGAGGGAGAAATACAGTAGGTAGGTAGGTAGGTAGGTAGGTAGGTAGGTAGGTAGGTGGATAGAGAGAAGGAGAAATACACTAGGTAGGTAGGTAGGTGGATAGAGAGGGAGAAATACACTAGGTAGGTAGGTAGGTAGGTAGGTAGGTATGTAGGTAGGTGGATAGAGAGAGGGAGAAATACGGTAGGTAGGTAGGTGGATAGAGAGAGGGAGAAATACAGTAGGTAGGGAGGTAAGTAGGTGGGTAGGTAATTAGGTAGGTAGGTAGGTAGGTAGGTAGGTAGGTAGGTAGGTAGGTAGGTAGGTAGAGGGATAGAGAGAGGGAGAAATACAGAAGGTAGGTAGGTAGGTAGGTAGATAGAGAGAGGGAGAAATACAGTAGGTAGGTAGGTAGGTAGGTAGGTGGATAGAGAGAAGGAGAAATACACTAGGCAGGTAGGTAAGTGGATAGAGAGCGAGAGAAATACACTAGGTAGGTAGGTGTATAGAGAGGGGGAAATACACTAGGTAGGTAGGTAGGTAGGTATGTAGATAGGTGGATAGAGAGGGAGAAATACGGTAGGTAGGTAGGTGGATAGAGAGAGGGATAAATAAACTAGGTAGGTAGGTAGAGATGGGGAGAAATACAGTAGGTAGGGAGGTAAGTAGGTGGGTAGGTAATTAGGTAGGTAGGTAGGTAGGTAGGTAGGTAGGTAGGTAGGTAGAGGGATAGAGAGAGGGAGAAATACGCTAGGTAGGTAGGTGGATAGAGAGAGGGAGAAATACACTTGGTAGGTAGGTAGGTATGTAGGTAGGTGGCTAGAGAGAGGGAGAAATACACTAGGTAGGTAGGTAGGTAGGTGGATAGAGAGAGGGAGAAATACACTAGGTAGGTAGGTAGGTAGGTAGGTAGGTAGGTAGGTAGGTAGGTGGATAGAGAGAGGGAGAAATACACTAGGTAGGTAGGTAGGTAAGTGGATAGAGAGCGAGTGAAATACACTAGGTAGGTAGGTAGGTACCTAGGTGGATAGAGAGAGGGAGAAATACACTAGGTTAGGTAGGTAGGTAGGTAGGTAGGTAGGTAGGTAGGTGGATAGAGAGAGGGAGAAATACACTAGGTAGGTAGGTTGGTAGGTAAGTGGATAGAGAGCGAGAGAAATACACCATGTAGGTATGTAGGTAGGTGGATAGAGAGAGGGAGAAATACACTCGGTAGGTAGGTAATTGGATAGAGAGCGAGAGAAATACACTAGGTACGTAGGTAGGTAGGTGGATAGAGACAGGGAGAAATACAGTAGGTAGGTAGGTAGGTAGGTAGGTAGGTAGAGTGATAGAGAGGGAGAAATACAGTAGGTAGGTAGGTAGATAGGTGGATAGAGACAGGGAGAAATACAATAGGTAGGTAGGTAGGTGGATAGAGACAGGGAGAAATAAACTAGGTAGGTAGGTAGGTGGATATAGAGAGGGAAAAATACACTAGGTAGGTAGGTTGGGAGCTAGGTAGGTAGGTAGGTAGGTAGGTAGGTGGATAGAGAGAGGGAGAAATACACTAGGCAGGTAGGTAGGTGGATAGAGAGAGGGAGAAATACACTAGGTAGGTAGGTGGATAGAGAGAGGGAGAAATACACTAGGTAGGTAGGAAGGTAGGTAGGTAGGTAGGTGGATAGAGAGAGGGAGAAATACACTAGGTAGGTAGGTAGGTAAGTGGATAGAGAGCGAGAGAAATACACTAGGTAGGTAGGTAGGTACCTAGGTGGATAGAGAGAGGGAGAAATACACTAGGTTAGGTAAGTAGGTAGGTAGGTAGGTAGGTGGATAGAGAGAGGGAGAAATACACTAGGTAGGTAGGTTGGTAGGTAAGTGGATAGAGAGCGAGAGAAATACACTAGGTAGGTATGTAGGTAGGTGGATAGAGAGAGGGAGAAATACACTCGGTAGGTAGGTAAGTGGATAGAGAGCGAGAGAAATACACTAGGTACGTAGGTAGGTAGGTGGATAGAGACAGGGAGAAATACAGTAGGTAGGTAGGTAGGTAGGTAGGTAGAGTGATAGAGAGGGAGAAATACAGTAGGTAGGTAGGTAGGTGGATAGAGACAGGGAGAAATACAATAGGTAGGTAGGTAGGTGGATAGAGACAGGGAGAAATAAACTAGGTAGGTAGGTAGGTGGATAGAGAGAGGGAAAAATACACTAGGTAGGTAGGTTGGGAGCTAGGTAGGTAGGTAGGTAGGTAGGTAGGTAGGTGGATAGAGAGAGGGAGAAATACACTAGGCAGGTAGGTAGGTGGATAGAGAGAGGGAGAAATACACTAGGTAGGTAGGTGGATAGAGAGAGGGAGAAATAAACTAGGTAGGTATGTGGATAGAGAGAGGGAGAAATAAACTAGGTAGGTAGGTAGAGAGAGGGAGAAATACAGTAGGTAGGTAGGTAGATAGGTGGATAGAGACAGGGAGAAATACACTAGGTAGGTAGGTAGGTGGATAGAGACAGGGAGAAATAAACTAGGTAGGTAGGTAGGTGGATAGAGAGAGGGAAAATACACTAGGTAGGTAGGTTGGGAGCTAGGTAGGTAGGTAGGTAGGTAGGTAGGTGGATAGAGAGAGGGAGAAATACACTAGGCAGGTAGGTAGGTGGATAGAGAGAGGGAGAAATACACTAGGTAGGTAGGTAGGTAGGTAGGTAGGTAGGTAGGTAGGTAGGTAGGTGGATAGGGAGAGGGAGAAATACACTAGGTAGGTAGGTAAGTGGATAGAGAGCGAGAGAAATACACTAGGTAGGTAGGTAGGTAGGTAGGTGGATAGAGACAGGGAGAAATACAGTAGGTAGGTAGGTAGGTAGGTAGGTAGGTAGGTAGGTAGGTAGGTAGGTAGAGTGATAGAGAGGGAGAAATACAGTAGGTAGGTAGGTAGATAGGTGGATAGAGACAGGGAGAAATACACTAGGTAGGTAGGTAGGTGGATAGAGACAGGGAGAAATAAACTAGGTAGGTAGGTAGGTGGATAGAGAGAGGGAAAAATACACTAGATAGGAAGGTTGGGAGCTAGGTAGGTAGGTAGGTAGGTAGGTGGATAGAGAGAGGGAGAAATACACTAGGCAGGTAGGTAGGTGGATAGAGAGAGGGAGAAATACACTAGGTAGGTTGGTGGATAGAGAGAGGGAGAAATAAACTAGGTAGGTAGGTAGAGAGAGGGAGAAATACACTAGGTAGGTAGGTAGGTAGGTAAGTGGATAGAGAGCGAGTGAAGTACACTAGGTAGGTAGGTAGGTGGATAGAGAGGGAGAAATACACTAGGTAGGTAGGTAGGTAGGTAGGTGGATAGAGAGAGGGAGAAATACACTAGGTAGGTAGGTAGGTACGTAGGTAGGTGGATAGAGAGAGGGAGAAATACGGTAGGTAGGTAGGTGGATAGAGAGAGGGATAAATAAACTAGGTAGTTAGGTAGAGATAGGGAGAAATACAGTAGGTAGGGAGGTAATTAGGTAGGTAGGTAGGTAGGTAGAGGGATAGAGAGAGGGAGAAATACAGAAGGTAGGTAGGTAGGTAGGTAGGTAGGTAGGTAGGTAGGTAGGTAGATAGAGAGAGGGAGAAATACACTAGGTAGGTAGGTAGGTAGGTGGATAGAGAGAAGGAGAAATACACTATGTAAGTAGGTAGGTAGGTAGGTGGATAGAGAGAGGGAGAAATACACTAGGTAGGTAGGTAGGTGGATAGAGAGAGGGATAAATAAACTAGGTAGGTAGGTAGGTGGATAGAGAGAGGGAAAAATACACTAGGTAGATAGGTTGGGAGCTAGGTAGGTATGTAGGTAGGTGGATAGAGAGAGGGAGAAATACACTAGGTGGGTAGGTAGGTAGGTAGGTAGGTGGATAGAGAGAGGGAGAAATACACTAGGCAGGTAGGTAAGTAGGCAAGTGGATAGAGAGCGAGAGAAATACACTAGGTAGGAAGGTAGGTAGGTGGATAGAGACAGGGAGAAATACACTAGGTAGTTAGGTGGATAGAGAGAGGGAGAAATAAACTAGGCAGGTAGGTAGAGAGAGGGAGAAATACCCTAGGTAGGTAGGTAGGTAGGTGGATAGAGAGAGGGATAAATAAACTAGGTAGGTAGGTAGAGATGGGGAGAAATACAGTAGGTAGGGAGGTAAGTAGGTGGGTAGGTAATTAGGTAGGTAGGTAGGTAGGTAGGTAGGTAGGTAGGTAGGTAGGTAGGTAGGTAGAGGGATAGAGAGAGGGAGAAATACGCTAGGTAGGTAGGTGGATAGAGAGAGGGAGAAATACACTTGGTAGGTAGGTAGGTATATAGGTAGGTAGGTAGAGATAGAGAGAAATACACTAGGTAGGTATGTAGGTAGGTGGATAGAGAGAGGGAGAAATACACTCGGTAGGTAGGTAAGTGGATAGAGAGCGAGAGAAATACACTAGGTACGTAGGTAGGTAGGTGGATAGAGACAGGGAGAAATACAGTAGGTAGGTAGGTAGGTAGGTAGGTAGAGTGATAGAGAGGGAGAAATACAGTAGGTAGGTAGGTAGGTGGATAGAGACAGGGAGAAATACAATAGGTAGGTAGGTAGGTGGATAGAGACAGGGAGAAATAAACTAGGTAGGTAGGTAGGTGGATAGAGAGAGGGAAAAATACACTAGGTAGGTAGGTTGGGAGCTAGGTAGGTAGGTAGGTAGGTAGGTGGATAGAGAGAGGGAGAAATACACTAGGCAGGTAGGTAGGTGGATAGAGAGAGGGAGAAATACACTAGGTAGGTAGGTGGATAGAGAGAGGGAGAAATAAACTAGGTAGGTATGTGGATAGAGAGAGGGAGAAATAAACTAGGTAGGTAGGTAGAGAGAGGGAGAAATACAGTAGGTAGGTAGGTAGATAGGTGGATAGAGACAGGGAGAAATACACTAGGTAGGTAGGTAGGTGGATAGAGACAGGGAGAAATAAACTAGGTAGGTAGGTAGGTGGATAGAGAGAGGGAAAATACACTAGGTAGGTAGGTTGGGAGCTAGGTAGGTAGGTAGGTAGGTAGGTGGATAGAGAGAGGGAGAAATACACTAGGCAGGTAGGTAGGTGGATAGAGAGAGGGAGAAATACACTAGGTAGGTAGGTAGGTAGGTAGGTAGGTAGGTAGGTAGGTAGGTAGGTAGGTAGGTAGGTGGATAGAGAGAGGGAGAAATACACTAGGTAGGTAGGTAAGTGGATAGAGAGCGAGAGAAATACACTAGGTAGGTAGGTAGGTAGGTAGGTAGGTGGATAGAGACAGGGAGAAATACAGTAGGTAGGTAGGTAGGTAGGTAGGTAGGTAGGTAGGTAGGTAGGTAGAGTGATAGAAAGGGAGAAATACAGTAGGTAGGTAGGTAGATAGGTGGATAGAGACAGGGAGAAATACACTAGGTAGGTAGGTAGGTGGATAGAGACAGGGAGAAATAAACTAGGTAGGTAGGTAGGTGGATAGAGAGAGGGAAAAATACACTAGATAGGAAGGTTGGGAGCTAGGTAGGTAGGTAGGTAGGTAGGTGGATAGAGAGAGGGAGAAATACACTAGGCAGGTAGGTAGGTGGATAGAGAGAGGGAGAAATACACTAGGTAGGTTGGTGGATAGAGAGAGGGAGAAATAAACTAGGTAGGTAGGTAGAGAGAGGGAGAAATACACTAGGTAGGTAGGTAGGTAGGTAAGTGGATAGAGAGCGAGTGAAGTACACTAGGTAGGTAGGTAGGTGGATAGAGAGGGAGAAATACACTAGGTAGGTAGGTAGGTAGGTAGGTGGATAGAGAGAGGGAGAAATACACTAGGTAGGTAGGTAGGTAGGTAGGTAGGTAGGTAGGTAGGTGGATAGAGAGAGGGAGAAATACGGTAGGTAGGTAGGTGGATAGAGAGAGGGATAAATAAACTAGGTAGTTAGGTAGAGATAGGGAGAAATACAGTAGGTAGGGAGGTAATTAGGTAGGTAGGTAGGTAGGTAGAGGGATAGAGAGAGGGAGAAATACAGAAGGTAGGTAGGTAGGTAGGTAGGTAGGCAGGTAGGTAGGTAGGTAGGTAGATAGAGAGAGGGAGAAATACACTAGGTAGGTAGGTAGGTAGGTGGATAGAGAGAAGGAGAAATACACTATGTAAGTAGGTAGGTAGGTAGGTGGATAGAGAGAGGGAGAAATACACTAGGTAGGTAGGTAGGTGGATAGAGAGAGGGATAAATAAACTAGGTAGGTAGGTAGGTGGATAGAGAGAGGGAAAAATACACTAGGTAGATAGGTTGGGAGCTAGGTAGGTATGTAGGTAGGTGGATAGAGAGAGGGAGAAATACACTAGGTGGGTAGGTAGGTAGGTAGGTAGGTGGATAGAGAGAGGGAGAAATACACTAGGCAGGTAGGTAAGTAGGCAAGTGGATAGAGAGCGAGAGAAATACACTAGGTAGGAAGGTAGGTAGGTGGATAGAGAGAAGGAGAAATACACTAGGTAGGTAGGTGGATAGAGAGAGGGAGAAATAAACTAGGTAGGTAGGTAGAGAGAGGGAGAAATACCCTAGGTAGGTAGGTAGGTAGGTGGATAGAGAGAGGGATAAATAAACTAGGTAGGTAGGTAGAGATGGGGAGAAATACAGTAGGTAGGGAGGTAAGTAGGTGGGTAGGTAATTAGGTAGGTAGGTAGGTAGGTAGGTAGGTAGGTAGGTAGGTAGGTAGGTAGAGGGATAGAGAGAGGGAGAAATACGCTAGGTAGGTAGGTGGATAGAGAGAGGGAGAAATACACTTGGTAGGTAGGTAGGTATATAGGTAGGTGGACAGAGAGAGGGAGAAATACACCAGGTAGGTAGGTAGGTAGGTAGGTAGGTAGGTGGATAGAGAGAGGGAGAAATACACTCGGTAGGTAGGTAGGTAGGTAGGTAGAGGGATAGAGAGAGGGAGAAATACAGAAGGTAGGTAGGTAGGTAGGTAGGTAGGTAGAGTGATAGAGAGGGAGAAATACAGTAGGTAGATAGGTGGATAGAGACAGGGAGAAATACACTAGGTAGGTAGGTAGGTGGGTAGAGACAGGGAGAAATACACTAGGTAGGTAGGTTGGGAGCTAGGTAGGTAGGTAGGTAGGTGGATAGAGAGGGAGAAATACACTAGGCAGGTAGGTAGGTGGATAGAGAGAGGGAGAAATACACTAGGTAGGTAGGTGGATAGAGAGAGGGAGAAATAAACTAGGTAGGTAGGTAGAGAGAGGGAGAAATACACTAGGTAGATAGGTAAGTAGGCAAGTGGATAGAGAGCGGGAGAAATACACTAGGTAGGTAGGTAGGTAGGTGGATAGAGAGAAGGAGAAATACACTATGTAAGTAGGTAGGTAGGTAGGTGGATAGAGAGAGGGAGAAATACACTAGGTAGGTAGGTAGGTGGATAGAGAGAGGGATAAATAAACTAGGTAGGTAGGTAGGTGGATAGAGAGAGGGAAAAATACACTAGGTAGATAGGTTGGGAGCTAGGTAGGTATGTAGGTAGGTGGATAGAGAGAGGGAGAAATACACTAGGTGGGTAGGTAGGTAGGTAGGTAGGTGGATAGAGAGAGGGAGAAATACACTAGGCAGGTAGGTAAGTAGGCAAGTGGATAGAGAGCGAGAGAAATACACTAGGTAGGAAGGTAGGTAGGTGGATAGAGACAGGGAGAAATACACTAGGTAGTTAGGTGGATAGAGAGAGGGAGAAATAAACTAGGTAGGTAGGTAGAGAGAGGGAGAAATACCCTAGGTAGGTAGGTAGGTAGGTGGATAGAGAGAGGGATAAATAAACTAGGTAGGTAGGTAGAGATGGGGAGAAATACAGTAGGTAGGGAGGTAAGTAGGTGGGTAGGTAATTAGGTAGGTAGGTAGGTAGGTAGGTAGGTAGGTAGGTAGGTAGGTAGGTAGGTAGAGGGATAGAGAGAGGGAGAAATACGCTAGGTAGGTAGGTGGATAGAGAGAGGGAGAAATACACTTGGTAGGTAGGTAGGTATATAGGTAGGTGGACAGAGAGAGGGAGAAATACACCAGGTAGGTAGGTAGGTAGGTAGGTGGATAGAGAGAGGGAGAAATACACTCGGTAGGTAGGTAGGTAGGTAGGTAGAGGGATAGAGAGAGGGAGAAATACAGAAGGTAGGTAGGTAGGTAGGTAGGTAGAGTGATAGAGAGGGAGAAATACAGTAGGTAGATAGGTGGATAGAGACAGGGAGAAATACACTAGGTAGGTAGGTAGGTGGGTAGAGACAGGGAGAAATACACTAGGTAGGTAGGTTGGGAGCTAGGTAGGTAGGTAGGTAGGTGGATAGAGAGGGAGAAATACACTAGGCAGGTAGGTAGGTGGATAGAGAGAGGGAGAAATACACTAGGTAGGTAGGTGGATAGAGAGAGGGAGAAATAAACTAGGTAGGTAGGTAGAGAGAGGGAGAAATACACTAGGTAGATAGGTAAGTAGGCAAGTGGATAGAGAGCGAGAGAAATACACTAGGTAGGAAGTTAGGTAGGTGGATAGAGAGAGGGAGAAATACACTAGGTAGGTAGGTAGGTGGATAGAGAGAGGGAGAAATACACTAGGTAGGTAGGTGGATAGAGAGAGGGAGAAATAAACTAGGTAGGTAGGTAGAGAGAGGGAGAAATACACTCGGTAGGTAGGTAGGTAGGTAGGTAGAGGGATAGAGAGAGGGAGAAATACAGAAGGTAGGTAGGTAGGTAGGTAGGTAGAGTGATAGAGAGGGAGAAATACAGTAGGTAGATAGGTGGATAGAGACAGGGAGAAATACACTAGGTAGGTAGGTAGGTGGGTAGAGACAGGGAGAAATACACTAGGTAGGTAGGTTGGGAGCTAGGTAGGTAGGTAGGTAGGTGGATAGAGAGGGAGAAATACACTAGGCAGGTAGGTAGGTGGATAGAGAGAGGGAGAAATACACTAGGTAGGTAGGTGGATAGAGAGAGGGAGAAATAAACTAGGTAGGTAGGTAGAGAGAGGGAGAAATACACTAGGTAGATAGGTAAGTAGGCAAGTGGATAGAGAGCGAGAGAAATACACTAGGTAGGAAGTTAGGTAGGTGGATAGAGAGAGGGAGAAATACACTAGGTAGGTAGGTAGGTGGATAGAGAGAGGGAGAAATACACTAGGTAGGTAGGTGGATAGAGAGAGGGAGAAATAAACTAGGTAGGTAGGTAGAGAGAGGGAGAAATACACTAGGTAGGTAGGTAGGTAGGTAAGTGGATAGAGAGCGAGAGAAATACACTAGGTAGGTAGGTAGGTAGGTGGATAGAGAGGGAGAAATACACTATGTAGGTAGGTAGGTAGGTAGGTAGGTAGGTAGGTAGGTAATAATAGTTTAAATAATAATAATAGTTTAATTTCTTGACCGCTCCTCTCCCCGTAGGGACTCGGAGCGGTGCACAGGGAAACTAAAAACCATAAATATACAATCAAGAACATCTTAAAAACAAATTAAATAGTACCTGTGCTAAAATACCCAATCTAAACTAAAATTCCCACTATACACTAAAACCCCATAGAGAGAGACTATCCCAGACCGGCCAAGCAGAAAAAATATGTTTTTAATTTCAGACGGAAGGAGCGGAGGTCCGTGGTCGTTCTAATGTCGGGGGGAAGGTCATTCCAGAGGGCAGGGCCCGCCACAGAGAGAGCCCTTCCCCTGGGCGTCGCCCGCTGACAAAGTCTAGTGGACGGCACCCGGAGAAGTCCCTCTCTGTGGGAGCGAATCGGCCGTGAGGAAGTATGGGGCAGGATCCGATCCCGCAAGTAGCTAGGTCCCGAGCCATGGAGCGCTTTAAAGATGATAATTAGTACCTTGAAGCGCACCCGGAAGACGACAGGCAGCCAGTGCAGCTCGCGCAGGAGAGGTGTTACATGGGTAAACCTAGAGGTACCCAGGATTGCCCGCGCGGCTGCGTTCTGGACCATCTGCAGTCTCCGGGTGCACCTCAAGGGAAGCCCCATGTAGAGAGAGTTACAATAGTCCAGTCGAGATGTCACGAGAGCATGAGTGACTGTGCGAAGGGCGTCCCGATCCAATAGGGGGCGCAACTGGCGAACCAGGCGAACCTGGTAAAACGCCCTCCTAGCCACGGCTGTCACTTGATCTTCCATGGACAGCCGGGCATCTAGGAGGACACCCAAGTTGCGCGCCCCATCCACAGGGGCAAGATGTTCGCCCCCTATGGCCAGCGATGGAGTTAGCTGGTTGAATCGGGCAGCCGGAAACCACAGCCACTCGGTCTTGGTCGGGTTGAGTATGAGTCCGTTACTTCCCATCCAGATCCGTACGGCTTCCAGGCACTGGCACATCACCGCTACGGCATCGTTGGGGTGGTTTGGGGTAGATATATACAGCTGCGTATCTAGGTAGGTAGGTAGGTAGGTAGGTAGGTAGGTATGTATGTAGGTAGGTAGGTAGATGGATAGAGAGAGGGAGAAATACGTTAGGTAGGTAGGTGGATAGAGAGAGGGATAAATAAACTAGGTAGGTAGGTAGAGATAGGGAGAAATACAGTAGGTAGGGAGGTAAGTAGGTGGGTAGGTAATTAGGTAGGTAGGTAGGTAGGTAGGTAGGTAGGTAGGTAGGTAGGTAGGTAGGTAGAGGGATAGAGAGAGGGAGGAATACAGAAGGTAGGTAGGTAGGTAGGTAGGTAGGTAGATAGAGAGAGGGAGAAATACAGTAGGTAGGTAGGTAGGTAGGTAGGTAGGTAGGTAGGTAGGTAGGTGGATAGAGAGAAGGAGAAATACACTAGGTAGGTAGGTAGGTGGATAGAGAGGGAGAAATACACTAGGTAGGTAGGTAGGTATGTAGGTAGGTAGGTGGATAGAGAGAGGGAGAAATACACTAGGTAGGTAGGTTGGTAGGTAAGTGGATAGAGAGCGAGAGAAATACACTAGGTAGGTATGTAGGTAGGTGGATAGAGAGAGGGAGAAATACACTGGGTAGGTAGGTAAGTGGATAGAGAGCGAGAGAAATACACTAGGTACGTAGGTAGGTAGGTGGATAGAGACAGGGAGAAATACAGTAGGTAGGTAGGTAGGTAGGTAGGTAGAGTGATAGAGAGGGAGAAATACAGTAGGTAGGTAGGTAGGTGGATAGAGACAGGGAGAAATACAATAGGTAGGTAGGTAGGTGGATAGAGACAGGGAGAAATAAACTAGGTAGGTAGGTAGGTGGATAGAGAGAGGGAAAAATACACTATGTAGGTAGGTTGGGAGCTAGGTAGGTAGGTAGGTAGGTAGGTAGGTGGATAGAGAGAGGGAGAAATACACTAGGCAGGTAGGTAGGTGGATAGAGAGAGGGAGAAATACACTAGGTAGGTAGGTGGATAGAGAGAGGGAGAAATAAACTAGGTAGGTATGTGGATAGAGAGAGGGAGAAATAAACTAGGTAGGTAGGTAGAGAGAGGGAGAAATACAGTAGGTAGGTAGGTAGATAGGTGGATAGAGACAGGGAGAAATACACTAGGTAGGTAGGTAGGTGGATAGAGACAGGGAGAAATAAACTAGGTAGGTAGGTAGGTGGATAGAGAGAGGGAAAATACACTAGGTAGGTAGGTTGGGAGCTAGGTAGGTAGGTAGGTAGGTAGGTGGATAGAGAGAGGGAGAAATACACTAGGCAGGTAGGTAGGTGGATAGAGACAGGGAGAAATACACTAGGTAGGTAGGTAGGTAAGTAGGTAGGTAGGTAGGTGGATAGAGAGAGGGAGAAATACACTAGGTAGGTAGGTAAGTGGATAGAGAGCGAGAGAAATACACTAGGTAGGTAGGTAGGTAGGTAGGTAGGTGGATAGAGACAGGGAGAAATACAGTAGGTAGGTAGGTAGGTAGGTAGGTAGGTAAGTAGGTAGGTAGGTAGGTAGAGTGATAGAGAGGGAGAAATACAGTAGGTAGGTAGGTAGATAGGTGGATAGAGACTGGGAGAAATACACTAGGTAGGTAGGTAGGTGGATAGAGACAGGGAGAAATAAACTAGGTAGGTAGGTAGGTGGATAGAGAGAGGGAAAAATACACTAGATAGGAAGGTTGGGAGCTAGGTAGGTAGGTAGGTAGGTAGGTGGATAGAGAGAGGGAGAAATACACTAGGCAGGTAGGTAGGTGGATAGAGAGAGGGAGAAATACACTAGGTAGGTTGGTGGCTAGAGAGAGGGAGAAATAAACTAGGTAGGTAGGTGGATAGAGAGAGGGAGAAATAAACTAGGTAGGTAGGTAGAGACAGGGAGAAATACACTAGGTAGGTAGGTAGGTAGGTAAGTGGATAGAGAGCGAGTGAAGTACACTAGGTAGGTAGGTAGGTGGATAGAGAGGGAGAAATACACTAGGTAGGTAGGTAGGTAGGTAGGTGGATAGAGAGAGGGAGAAATACACTAGGTAGGTAGGTAGGTAGGTAGGTAGGTAGGTGGATAGAGAGGGGGAGAAATACGGTAGGTAGGTAGGTGGATAGAGAGAGGGATAAATAAACTAGGTAGGTAGGTAGAGATAGGGAGAAATACAGTAGGTAGGGAGGTAATTAGGTAGGTAGGTAGGTAGGTAGGTAGAGGGATAGAGAGAGGGAGAAATACAGAAGGTAGGTAGGTAGGTAGGTAGGTAGGTAGGTAGGTAGATAGAGAGAGGGAGAAATACACTAGGTAGGTAGGTAGGTAGGTGGATAGAGAGAAGGAGAAATACACTATGTAAGTAGGTAGGTAGGTAGGTGGATAGAGAGAGGGAGAAATACACTAGGTAGGTAGGTAGGTGGATAGAGAGAGGGATAAATAAACTAGGTAGGTAGGTAGGTGGATAGAGAGAGGGAAAAATACACTAGGTAGGTAGGTTGGGAGCTAGGTAGGTATGTAGGTAGGTGGATAGAGAGAGGGAGAAATACACTAGGTGGGTAGGTAGGTAGGTAGGTAGGTGGATAGAGAGAGGGAGAGATACACTAGGCAGGTAGGTAAGTAGGCAAGTGGATAGAGAGCGAGAGAAATACACTAGGTAGGAAGGTAGGTAGGTGGATAGAGACAGGGAGAAATACACTAGGTAGTTAGGTGGATAGAGAGAGGGAGAAATAAACTAGGTAGGTAGGTAGAGAGAGGGAGAAATACCCTAGGTAGGTAGGTAGGTAGGTGGATAGAGAGAGGGATAAATAAACTAGGTAGGTAGGTAGAGATGGGGAGAAATACAGTAGGTAGGGAGGTAAGTAGGTGGGTAGGTAATTAGGTAGGTAGGTAGGTAGGTAGGTAGGTAGGTAGGTAGAGGGATAGAGAGAGGGAGAAATACGCTAGGTAGGTAGGTGGATAGAGAGAGGGAGAAATACACTTGGTAGGTAGGTAGGTATATAGGTAGGTGGACAGAGAGAGGGAGAAATACACCAGGTAGGTAGGTAGGTAGGTAGGTGGATAGAGAGAAGGAGAAATACACTAGGTAGGTAGGTAGGTAGGTAGGTATGTAGGTAGGTGGATAGAGAGAGGGAGAAATACGGTAGGTAGGTAGGTGGATAGAGAGGGAGAAATACACTAGGTAGGTAGGTAGGTAGGTAGGTAGGTATGTAGGTAGGTGGATAGAGAGAGGGAGAAATACGGTAGGTAGGTAGGTGGATAGAGAGAGGGATAAATAAACTAGGTAGGTAGGTAGAGATAGGGAGAAATACAGTAGGTAGGGAGGTAAGTAGGTGGGTAGGTAATTAGGTAGGTAGGTAGGTAGGTAGGTAGGTAGGTAGGTAGGTAGGTAGGTAGGTAGAGGGATAGAGAGAGGGAGAAATACAGAAGGTAGGTAGGTAGGTAGGTAGATAGAGAGAGGGAGAAATACAGTAGGTAGGTAGGTAGGTAGGTAGGTGGATAGAGAGAAGGAGAAATACACTAGGCAGGTAGGTAGGTGGATAGAGAGAGGGAGAAATACACTAGGTAGGTAGGTAGGTAGGTAGGTAGGTGGATAGAGAGAGGGAGAAATACAGTAGGTAGGTAGGTAGGTAGGTAGGTGGATAGAGAGAAGGAGAAATACACTAGGCAGGTAGGTAGGTGGATAGAGAGAGGGAGAAATACACTAGGTAGGTAGGTGGATAGAGAGAGGGAGAAATAATCTAGGTAGGTAGGTAGGTAGGTAAGTGGATAGAGAGCGAGAGAAATACACTAGGTAGGTAGGTAGGTGGATAGAGAGGGGGAAATACACTAGGTAGGTAGGTAGGTAGGTAGGTATGTAGGTAGGTGGATAGAGAGGGAGAAATACGGTAGGTAGGTAGGTGGATAGAGAGAGGGATAAATAAACTAGGTAGGTAGGTAGAGATGGGGAGAAATACAGTAGGTAGGGAGGTAAGTAGGTGGGTAGGTAATTAGGTAGGTAGGTAGGTAGGTAGAGGGATAGAGAGAGGGAGAAATACGCTAGGTAGGTAGGTGGATAGAGAGAGGGAGAAATACACTTGGTAGGTAGGTAGGTATGTAGGTAGGTGGACAGAGAGAGGGAGAAATACACCAGGTAGGTAGGTAGGTAGGTAGGTGGATAGAGAGAGGGAGAAATACACTAGGTAGGTAGGTAGGTAGGTAGGTAGAGGGATAGAGAGAGGGAGAAATACAGAAGGTAGGTAGGTAGGTAGGTAGGTAGGTAGAGTGATAGAGAGGGAGAAATACAGTAGGTAGATAGGTGGATAGAGACAGGGAGAAATACACTAGGTAGGTAGGTAGGTGGGTAGAGACAGGGAGAAATACACTAGGTAGGTAGGTTGGGAGCTAGGTAGGTAGGTAGGTAGGTGGATAGAGAGGGAGAAATACACTAGGCAGGTAGGTAGGTGGATAGAGAGAGGGAGAAATACACGAGGTAGGTAGGTGGATAGAGAGAGGGAGAAATAAACTAGGTAGGTAGGTAGAGAGAGGGAGAAATACACTAGGTAGGTAGGTAAGTAGGCAAGTGGATAGAGAGCGAGAGAAATACACTAGGTAGGAAGTTAGGTAGGTGGATAGAGAGAGGGAGAAATACACTAGGTAGGTAGGTAGGTGGATAGAGAGAGGGAGAAATACACTAGGTAGGTAGGTGGATAGAGAGAGGGAGAAATAAACTAGGTAGGTAGGTAGAGAGAGGGAGAAATACACTAGGTAGGTAGGTAGGTAAGTGGATAGAGAGTGAGAGAAATACACTAGGTAGGTAGGTAGGTGGATAGAGAGGGAGAAATACACTATGTAGATAGGTAGGTAGGTAGGTAGGTAGGTAGGTAGGTAGGTAGGTAGGTAGGTAGGTAGGTATGTAGGTAGATGGATAGAGAGAGGGAGAAATACGTTAGGTAGGTAGGTGGATAGAGAGAGGGATAAATAAACTAGGTAGGTAGGTAGAGATAGGGAGAAATACAGTAGGTAGGGAGGTAAGTAGGTGGGTAGGTAATTAGGTAGGTAGGTAGGTAGGTAGGTAGGTAGGTAGGTAGGTAGAGGGATAGAGAGAGGGAGGAATACAGAAGGTAGGTAGGTAGGTAGGTAGGTAGATAGAGAGAGGGAGAAATACAGTAGGTAGGTAGGTAGGTAGGTAGGTAGGTAGGTAGGTAGGTAGGTAGGTGGATAGAGAGAAGGAGAAATACACTAGGTAGGTAAGTAGGTGGATAGAGAGGGAGAAATACACTAGGTAGGTAGGTAGGTAGGTGGATAGAGAGAGGGATAAATAAACTAGGTAGGTAGGTAGAGATAGGGAGAAATACAGTAGGTAGGTAGGTAGGTAGGTAGATAGAGAGAGGGAGAAATACAGTAGGTAGGTAGGTAGGTAGGTAGGTGGATAGAGAGAGGGAGAAATACACTAGGTAGGTAGGTGGATAGAGAGAGGGAGAAATAAACTAGGTAGGTAGGTAGGTAGGTAGGTAAGTGGATAGAGAGCGAGAGAAATACATTAGGTAGGTAGGTGGATAGAGAGGGGGAAATACACTAGGTAGGTAGGTAGGTAGGTATGTAGATAGGTGGATAGAGAGGGAGAAATACGGTAGGTAGGTGGATAGAGAGAGGGATAAATAAACTAGGTAGGTAGGTAGAGATGGGGAGAAATACAGTAGGTAGGGAGGTAAGTAGGTGGGTAGGTAATTAGGTAGGTAGGTAGGTAGGTAGGTAGGTAGGTAGGTAGGTAGGTAGGTAGAGGGATAGAGAGAGGGAGAAATACGCTAGGTAGGTAGGTGGATAGAGAGAGGGAGAAATACACTTGGTAGGTAGGTAGGTATGTAGGTAGGTGGACAGAGAGAGGGAGAAATACACCAGGTAGGTAGGTAGGTAGGTAGGTGGATAGAGAGAGGGAGAAATACACTAGGTAGGTAGGTAGGTAGGTAGGTAGGTAGGTAGAGGGATAGAGAGAGGGAGAAATACAGAAGGTAGGTAGGTAGGTAGGTAGGTAGGTAGGTGGACAGAGAGATGGAGAAATACACTAGGTAGGTAGGTTGGTATGTAGGTAGGTGGCTAGAGAGAGGGAGAAATACACTAGGTAGGTAGGTAGGTAGGTGGATAGAGAGAGGGAGAAATACACTAGGTAGGTAGGTAGGTAGGTAGGTAGGTGGATAGAGAGAGGGAGAAATACACTAGGTAGGTAGGTAGGTAAGTGGATAGAGAGCGAGAGAAATACACTAGGTAGGTAGGTAGGTACCTAGGTGGATAGAGAGAGGGAGAAATACACTAGGTTAGGTAGGTAGGTAGGTAGGTAGGTAGGTAGGTAGGTAGGTGGATAGAGAGAGGGAGAAATACACTAGGTAGGTAGGTTGGTAGGTAAGTGGATAGAGAGCGAGAGAAATACACCATGTAGGTATGTAGGTAGGTGGATAGAGAGAGGGAGAAATACACTCGGTAGGTAGGTAATTGGATAGAGAGCGAGAGAAATACACTAGGTACGTAGGTAGGTAGGTGGATAGAGACAGGGAGAAATACAGTAGGTAGGTAGGTAGGTAGGTAGGTAGGTAGGTAGAGTGATAGAGAGGGAGAAATACAGTAGGTAGGTAGGTAGATAGGTGGATAGAGACAGGGAGAAATACAATAGGTAGGTAGGTAGGTGGATAGAGACAGGGAGAAATAAACTAGGTAGGTAGGTAGGTGGATAGAGAGAGGGAAAAATACACTAGGTAGGTAGGTTGGGAGCTAGGTAGGTAGGTAGGTAGGTAGGTAGGTAGGTGGATAGAGAGAGGGAGAAATACACTAGGCAGGTAGGTAGGTGGATAGAGAGAGGGAGAAATACACTAGGTAGGTAGGTGGATAGAGAGAGGGAGAAATACACTAGGTAGGTAGGTAGGTAGGTAGGTAGGTAGGTGGATAGAGAGAGGGAGAAATACACTAGGTAGGTAGGTAGGTAAGTGGATAGAGAGCGAGAGAAATACACTAGGTAGGTAGGTAGGTACCTAGGTGAATAGAGAGAGGGAGAAATACACTAGGTTAGGTAAGTAGGTAGGTAGGTAGGTAGGTGGATAGAGAGAGGGAGAAATACACTAGGTAGGTAGGTTGGTAGGTAAGTGGATAGAGAGCGAGAGAAATGCACTAGGTAGGTATGTAGGTAGGTGGATAGAGAGAGGGAGAAATACACTCGGTAGGTAGGTAAGTGGATAGAGAGCGAGAGAAATACACTAGGTACGTAGTTAGGTAGGTGGATAGAGAGAGGGAGAAATACACTAGTTAGGTAGGGAGGTGGATAGAGAGAGGGAGAAATACACTATTTAAGTTGGTAGGTAGGTAGGTAGGTAGGTAGGAAGGTAGATAGAGACAGGGAGAAATACACTAGGTAGGTAGGTAGGTAGGTAGGTAGGTAGGTAGGTAGGTAGGTAGGTAGAGTGATAGAGAGGGAGAAATACAGTAGGTAGATAGGTGGATAGAGACAGGGAGAAATACACTAAGCAGGTAGGTTGGTGGATAGAGAGAGGGAGAAATACACTAGGTAGGTAGGTGGATAGAGAGAGGGAGAAATAAACTAGGTAGGTAGGTAGAGAGAGGGAGAAATACACTAGGTAGGTAGGTAAGTAGGCAAGTGGATAGAGAGCGAGAGAAATACACTAGGTAGGAAGGTAGGTAGGTGGATAGAGAGAGGGAGAAATACACTAGGTAGGTAGGTAGGTAGGTAGGTATGTAGGTAGGTGGATAGAGAGAGGGAGAAATACACTAGGTAGGTAGGTAGGTGGATAGAGAGGGAGAAATAGACTAGGTAGGTAGGTAGGTAGGTAGGTATGTAGGTATGTAGGTAGGTGGATAGAGAGAGGGAGAAATACGGTAGGTAGGTAGGTGGATAGAGAGAGGGATAAATAAAGTAGGTAGGTAGGTAGAGATAGGGGGAAATACAGTAGGTAGGGAGGTAAGTAGGTGGGTAGGTAGGTAGGTAGGTAGGTAGAGGGATAGAGAGAGGGAGAAATACAGAAGGTAGGTAGGTAGGTAGGTAGGTAGGTAGGTAGGTAGGTAGGTAGGTAGGTGGATAGAGAGAGGGAGAAATACACTAGGTAGGTAGGTTGGTAGGTAAGTGGATAGAGAGCGAGAGAAATACTCTAGGTAGGTATGTAGGTAGGTGGATAGAGAGAGGGAGAAATACATTAGGTAGGTAGGTAAGTGGATAGAGAGCGAGAGAAATACACTAGGTAGGTAGGTAGGTAGGTGGATAGAGACAGGGAGAAAGACAGTAGGTAGGTAGGTAGGTAGGTAGGTAGGTAGAGTGATAGAGAGGGAGAAATACAGTAGGTAGGTAGGTAGATAGGTGGATAGAGACAGGGAGAAATACATTAGGTAGGTAGGTAGAGAGAGGGAGAAATACACTAGGTAGGTAGGTAGGTAGGTAAGTGGATAGAGATAGGGAGAAATACACTAGGCAGGTAGGTAGGTGGATAGAGAGAGGGAGAAATACACTAGGTAGGTTGGTGGATAGAGAGAGGGAGAAATAAACTAGGTAGGTAGGTTGGGAGCTAGGTAGGGAGGTAGGTAGGTAGGTGGATAGAGATAGGGAGAAATACACTAGGCAGGTAGGTAGGTGGATAGAGAGAGGGAGAAATACACTAGGTAGGTTGGTGGATAGAGAGAGGGAGAAATAGACTAGGTAGGTAGGTGGATAGAGAGAGGGAGAAATAAACTAGGTAGGTAGGTAGAGAGAGGGAGAAATACACTAGGTAGGTAGGTAGAGATAGGGAGAAATACACTAGGTAGGGAGGTAAGTAGGTGGGTAGGTAGGTAGGTAGGTAGGTAGAGGGATAGAGAGAGGGAGAAATACAGAAGGTAGGTAGGTAGGTAGGTAGGTAGGTAGGTAGGTAGGTAGGTAGGTAGGTAGGTAGGTAGGTAGGTAGGAAGGTGGATAGAGAGAGGGAAATATACATTAGGTAGGTAGATAGGTGGATAGAGAGAGGGAGAAATACACTAGGTAGGTAGGTAGGTAGGTAGGTAGGTAGGTAGGTAGGAAGGTAGATAGAGACAGGGAGAAATACACTAGGTAGGTAGGTAGGTAGGTAGGTAGGTAGGTAGAGTGATAGAGAGGGAGAAATACAGTAGGTAGATAGGTGGATAGAGACAGGGAGAAATACACTAAGCAGGTAGGTTGGTGGATAGAGAGAGGGAGAAATACACTAGGTAGGTAGGTGGATAGAGAGAGGGAGAAATAAACTAGGTAGGTAGGTAGAGAGAGGGAGAAATACACTAGGTAGGTAGGTAAGTAGGCAAGTGGATAGAGAGCGAGAGAAATACACTAGGTAGGAAGGTAGGTAGGTGGATAGAGAGAGGGAGAAATACACTAGGTAGGTAGGTAGGTATGTAGGTAGGTGGATAGAGAGAGGGAGAAATACACTAGGTAGGTAGGTAGGTGGATAGAGAGGGAGAAATAGACTAGGTAGGTAGGTAGGTAGGTAGGTATGTAGGTATGTAGGTAGGTGGATAGAGAGAGGGAGAAATACGGTAGGTAGGTAGGTGGATAGAGAGAGGGATAAATAAAGTAGGTAGGTAGGTAGAGATAGGGGGAAATACAGTAGGTAGGGAGGTAAGTAGGTGGGTAGGTAATTAGGTAGGTAGGTAGGTAGGTAGAGGGATAGAGAGAGGGAGAAATACAGAAGGTAGGTAGGTAGGTAGGTAGATAGAGAGAGGGAGAAATACAGTAGGTAGGTAGGTAGGTAGGTAGGTAGGTAGGTAGGTAGGTAGGTAGGTACATAGGTAGGTAGGTGGATAGAGAGAAGGAGAAATACACTAGGTAAGTAGGTTGGTAGGTAGGTGGATAGAGAGAGGGAGAAATACACTAGGTAGGTAGGTAGGTGGATAGAGAGAGGGAAAATACACTAGGTAGGTAGGTTGGGAGCTAGGTAGGTAGGTAGGTAGGTAGGTGGATAGAGAGAGGGAGAAATACACTAGGCAGGTAGGTAGGTGGATAGAGACAGGGAGAAATACACTAGGTAGGTAGGTAGGTAAGTAGGTAGGTAGGTAGGTGGATAGAGAGAGGGAGAAATACACTAGGTAGGTAGGTAAGTGGATAGAGAGCGAGAGAAATACACTAGGTAGGTAGGTAGGTAGGTAGGTAGGTGGATAGAGACAGGGAGAAATACAGTAGGTAGGTAGGTAGGTAGGTAGGTAGGTAAGTAGGTAGGTAGGTAGGTAGAGTGATAGAGAGGGAGAAATACAGTAGGTAGGTAGGTAGATAGGTGGATAGAGACTGGGAGAAATACACTAGGTAGGTAGGTAGGTGGATAGAGACAGGGAGAAATAAACTAGGTAGGTAGGTAGGTGGATAGAGAGAGGGAAAAATACACTAGATAGGAAGGTTGGGAGCTAGGTAGGTAGGTAGGTAGGTAGGTGGATAGAGAGAGGGAGAAATACACTAGGCAGGTAGGTAGGTGGATAGAGAGAGGGAGAAATACACTAGGTAGGTTGGTGGCTAGAGAGAGGGAGAAATAAACTAGGTAGGTAGGTGGATAGAGAGAGGGAGAAATAAACTAGGTAGGTAGGTAGAGACAGGGAGAAATACACTAGGTAGGTAGGTAGGTAGGTAAGTGGATAGAGAGCGAGTGAAGTACACTAGGTAGGTAGGTAGGTGGATAGAGAGGGAGAAATACACTAGGTAGGTAGGTAGGTAGGTAGGTGGATAGAGAGAGGGAGAAATACACTAGGTAGGTAGGTAGGTAGGTAGGTAGGTAGGTGGATAGAGAGGGGGAGAAATACGGTAGGTAGGTAGGTGGATAGAGAGAGGGATAAATAAACTAGGTAGGTAGGTAGAGATAGGGAGAAATACAGTAGGTAGGGAGGTAATTAGGTAGGTAGGTAGGTAGGTAGGTAGAGGGATAGAGAGAGGGAGAAATACAGAAGGTAGGTAGGTAGGTAGGTAGGTAGGTAGGTAGGTAGGTAGATAGAGAGAGGGAGAAATACACTAGGTAGGTAGGTAGGTAGGTGGATAGAGAGAAGGAGAAATACACTATGTAAGTAGGTAGGTAGGTAGGTGGATAGAGAGAGGGAGAAATACACTAGGTAGGTAGGTAGGTGGATAGAGAGAGGGATAAATAAACTAGGTAGGTAGGTAGGTGGATAGAGAGAGGGAAAAATACACTAGGTAGGTAGGTTGGGAGCTAGGTAGGTATGTAGGTAGGTGGATAGAGAGAGGGAGAAATACACTAGGTGGGTAGGTAGGTAGGTAGGTAGGTGGATAGAGAGAGGGAGAGATACACTAGGCAGGTAGGTAAGTAGGCAAGTGGATAGAGAGCGAGAGAAATACACTAGGTAGGAAGGTAGGTAGGTGGATAGAGACAGGGAGAAATACACTAGGTAGTTAGGTGGATAGAGAGAGGGAGAAATAAACTAGGTAGGTAGGTAGAGAGAGGGAGAAATACCCTAGGTAGGTAGGTAGGTAGGTGGATAGAGAGAGGGATAAATAAACTAGGTAGGTAGGTAGAGATGGGGAGAAATACAGTAGGTAGGGAGGTAAGTAGGTGGGTAGGTAATTAGGTAGGTAGGTAGGTAGGTAGGTAGGTAGGTAGGTAGAGGGATAGAGAGAGGGAGAAATACGCTAGGTAGGTAGGTGGATAGAGAGAGGGAGAAATACACTTGGTAGGTAGGTAGGTATATAGGTAGGTGGACAGAGAGAGGGAGAAATACACCAGGTAGGTAGGTAGGTAGGTAGGTGGATAGAGAGAAGGAGAAATACACTAGGTAGGTAGGTAGGTAGGTAGGTATGTAGGTAGGTGGATAGAGAGAGGGAGAAATACGGTAGGTAGGTAGGTGGATAGAGAGGGAGAAATACACTAGGTAGGTAGGTAGGTAGGTAGGTATGTAGGTAGGTGGATAGAGAGAGGGAGAAATACGGTAGGTAGGTAGGTGGATAGAGAGAGGGATAAATAAACTAGGTAGGTAGGTAGAGATAGGGAGAAATACAGTAGGTAGGGAGGTAAGTAGGTGGGTAGGTAATTAGGTAGGTAGGTAGGTAGGTAGGTAGGTAGGTAGGTAGGTAGGTAGAGGGATAGAGAGAGGGAGAAATACAGAAGGTAGGTAGGTAGGTAGGTAGATAGAGAGAGGGAGAAATACAGTAGGTAGGTAGGTAGGTAGGTAGGTGGATAGAGAGAAGGAGAAATACACTAGGCAGGTAGGTAGGTGGATAGAGAGAGGGAGAAATACACTAGGTAGGTAGGTAGGTAGGTAGGTAGGTGGATAGAGAGAGGGAGAAATACAGTAGGTAGGTAGGTAGGTAGGTAGGTGGATAGAGAGAAGGAGAAATACACTAGGCAGGTAGGTAGGTGGATAGAGAGAGGGAGAAATACACTAGGTAGGTAGGTGGATAGAGAGAGGGAGAAATAATCTAGGTAGGTAGGTAGGTAGGTAAGTGGATAGAGAGCGAGAGAAATACACTAGGTAGGTAGGTAGGTGGATAGAGAGGGGGAAATACACTAGGTAGGTAGGTAGGTAGGTAGGTATGTAGGTAGGTGGATAGAGAGGGAGAAATACGGTAGGTAGGTAGGTGGATAGAGAGAGGGATAAATAAACTAGGTAGGTAGGTAGAGATGGGGAGAAATACAGTAGGTAGGGAGGTAAGTAGGTGGGTAGGTAATTAGGTAGGTAGGTAGGTAGGTAGAGGGATAGAGAGAGGGAGAAATACGCTAGGTAGGTAGGTGGATAGAGAGAGGGAGAAATACACTTGGTAGGTAGGTAGGTATGTAGGTAGGTGGACAGAGAGAGGGAGAAATACACCAGGTAGGTAGGTAGGTAGGTAGGTGGATAGAGAGAGGGAGAAATACACTAGGTAGGTAGGTAGGTAGGTAGGTAAAGGGATAGAGAGAGGGAGAAATACAGAAGGTAGGTAGGTAGGTAGGTAGGTAGGTAGAGTGATAGAGAGGGAGAAATACAGTAGGTAGATAGGTGGATAGAGACAGGGAGAAATACACTAGGTAGGTAGGTAGGTGGGTAGAGACAGGGAGAAATACACTAGGTAGGTAGGTTGGGAGCTAGGTAGGTAGGTAGGTAGGTGGATAGAGAGGGAGAAATACACTAGGCAGGTAGGTAGGTGGATAGAGAGAGGGAGAAATACACGAGGTAGGTAGGTGGATAGAGAGAGGGAGAAATAAACTAGGTAGGTAGGTAGAGAGAGGGAGAAATACACTAGGTAGGTAGGTAAGTAGGCAAGTGGATAGAGAGCGAGAGAAATACACTAGGTAGGAAGTTAGGTAGGTGGATAGAGAGAGGGAGAAATACACTAGGTAGGTAGGTAGGTGGATAGAGAGAGGGAGAAATACACTAGGTAGGTAGGTGGATAGAGAGAGGGAGAAATAAACTAGGTAGGTAGGTAGAGAGAGGGAGAAATACACTAGGTAGGTAGGTAGGTAAGTGGATAGAGAGTGAGAGAAATACACTAGGTAGGTAGGTAGGTGGATAGAGAGGGAGAAATACACTATGTAGATAGGTAGGTAGGTAGGTAGGTAGGTAGGTAGGTAGGTAGGTAGGTAGGTAGGTATGTAGGTAGATGGATAGAGAGAGGGAGAAATACGTTAGGTAGGTAGGTGGATAGAGAGAGGGATAAATAAACTAGGTAGGTAGGTAGAGATAGGGAGAAATACAGTAGGTAGGGAGGTAAGTAGGTGGGTAGGTAATTAGGTAGGTAGGTAGGTAGGTAGGTAGGTAGGTAGGTAGGTAGGTAGAGGGATAGAGAGAGGGAGGAATACAGAAGGTAGGTAGGTAGGTAGGTAGGTAGATAGAGAGAGGGAGAAATACAGTAGGTAGGTAGGTAGGTAGGTAGGTAGGTAGGTAGGTAGGTAGGTAGGTGGATAGAGAGAAGGAGAAATACACTAGGTAGGTAAGTAGGTGGATAGAGAGGGAGAAATACACTAGGTAGGTAGGTAGGTAGGTGGATAGAGAGAGGGATAAATAAACTAGGTAGGTAGGTAGAGATAGGGAGAAATACAGTAGGTAGGTAGGTAGGTAGGTAGATAGAGAGAGGGAGAAATACAGTAGGTAGGTAGGTAGGTAGGTAGGTGGATAGAGAGAGGGAGAAATACACTAGGTAGGTAGGTGGATAGAGAGAGGGAGAAATAAACTAGGTAGGTAGGTAGGTAGGTAGGTAAGTGGATAGAGAGCGAGAGAAATACATTAGGTAGGTAGGTGGATAGAGAGGGGGAAATACACTAGGTAGGTAGGTAGGTAGGTATGTAGATAGGTGGATAGAGAGGGAGAAATACGGTAGGTAGGTGGATAGAGAGAGGGATAAATAAACTAGGTAGGTAGGTAGAGATGGGGAGAAATACAGTAGGTAGGGAGGTAAGTAGGTGGGTAGGTAATTAGGTAGGTAGGTAGGTAGGTAGGTAGGTAGGTAGGTAGGTAGGTAGGTAGGTAGAGGGATAGAGAGAGGGAGAAATACGCTAGGTAGGTAGGTGGATAGAGAGAGGGAGAAATACACTTGGTAGGTAGGTAGGTAGGTATGTAGGTAGGTGGACAGAGAGAGGGAGAAATACACCAGGTAGGTAGGTAGGTAGGTAGGTGGATAGAGAGAGGGAGAAATACACTAGGTAGGTAGGTAGGTAGGTAGGTAGGTAGGTAGGTAGGTAGGTAGAGGGATAGAGAGAGGGAGAAATACAGAAGGTAGGTAGGTAGGTAGGTAGGTAGGTGGACAGAGAGATGGAGAAATACACTAGGTAGGTAGGTTGGTATGTAGGTAGGTGGCTAGAGAGAGGGAGAAATACACTAGGTAGGTAGGTAGGTAGGTGGATAGAGAGAGGGAGAAATACACTAGGTAGGTAGGTAGGTAGGTAGGTAGGTGGATAGAGAGAGGGAGAAATACACTAGGTAGGTAGGTAGGTAAGTGGATAGAGAGCGAGAGAAATACACTAGGTAGGTAGGTAGGTACCTAGGTGGATAGAGAGAGGGAGAAATACACTAGGTTAGGTAGGTAGGTAGGTAGGTAGGTAGGTAGGTAGGTGGATAGAGAGAGGGAGAAATACACTAGGTAGGTAGGTTGGTAGGTAAGTGGATAGAGAGCGAGAGAAATACACCATGTAGGTATGTAGGTAGGTGGATAGAGAGAGGGAGAAATACACTCGGTAGGTAGGTAATTGGATAGAGAGCGAGAGAAATACACTAGGTACGTAGGTAGGTAGGTGGATAGAGACAGGGAGAAATACAGTAGGTAGGTAGGTAGGTAGGTAGGTAGGTAGGTAGGTAGAGTGATAGAGAGGGAGAAATACAGTAGGTAGGTAGGTAGATAGGTGGATAGAGACAGGGAGAAATACAATAGGTAGGTAGGTAGGTGGATAGAGACAGGGAGAAATAAACTAGGTAGGTAGGTAGGTGGATAGAGAGAGGGAAAAATACACTAGGTAGGTAGGTTGGGAGCTAGGTAGGTAGGTAGGTAGGTAGGTAGGTAGGTGGATAGAGAGAGGGAGAAATACACTAGGCAGGTAGGTAGGTGGATAGAGAGAGGGAGAAATACACTAGGTAGGTAGGTGGATAGAGAGAGGGAGAAATACACTAGGTAGGTAGGTAGGTAGGTAGGTAGGTAGGTGGATAGAGAGAGGGAGAAATACACTAGGTAGGTAGGTAGGTAAGTGGATAGAGAGCGAGAGAAATACACTAGGTAGGTAGGTAGGTACCTAGGTGAATAGAGAGAGGGAGAAATACACTAGGTTAGGTAAGTAGGTAGGTAGGTAGGTAGGTGGATAGAGAGAGGGAGAAATACACTAGGTAGGTAGGTTGGTAGGTAAGTGGATAGAGAGCGAGAGAAATGCACTAGGTAGGTATGTAGGTAGGTGGATAGAGAGAGGGAGAAATACACTCGGTAGGTAGGTAAGTGGATAGAGAGCGAGAGAAATACACTAGGTACGTAGTTAGGTAGGTGGATAGAGAGAGGGAGAAATACACTAGTTAGGTAGGGAGGTGGATAGAGAGAGGGAGAAATACACTATTTAAGTTGGTAGGTAGGTAGGTAGGTAGGTAGGAAGGTAGATAGAGACAGGGAGAAATACACTAGGTAGGTAGGTAGGTAGGTAGGTAGGTAGGTAGGTAGGTAGGTAGGTAGAGTGATAGAGAGGGAGAAATACAGTAGGTAGATAGGTGGATAGAGACAGGGAGAAATACACTAAGCAGGTAGGTTGGTGGATAGAGAGAGGGAGAAATACACTAGGTAGGTAGGTGGATAGAGAGAGGGAGAAATAAACTAGGTAGGTAGGTAGAGAGAGGGAGAAATACACTAGGTAGGTAGGTAAGTAGGCAAGTGGATAGAGAGCGAGAGAAATACACTAGGTAGGAAGGTAGGTAGGTGGATAGAGAGAGGGAGAAATACACTAGGTAGGTAGGTAGGTAGGTAGGTATGTAGGTAGGTGGATAGAGAGAGGGAGAAATACACTAGGTAGGTAGGTAGGTGGATAGAGAGGGAGAAATAGACTAGGTAGGTAGGTAGGTAGGTAGGTATGTAGGTATGTAGGTAGGTGGATAGAGAGAGGGAGAAATACGGTAGGTAGGTAGGTGGATAGAGAGAGGGATAAATAAAGTAGGTAGGTAGGTAGAGATAGGGGGAAATACAGTAGGTAGGGAGGTAAGTAGGTGGGTAGGTAGGTAGGTAGGTAGGTAGAGGGATAGAGAGAGGGAGAAATACAGAAGGTAGGTAGGTAGGTAGGTAGGTAGGTAGGTAGGTAGGTAGGTAGGTAGGTGGATAGAGAGAGGGAGAAATACACTAGGTAGGTAGGTTGGTAGGTAAGTGGATAGAGAGCGAGAGAAATACTCTAGGTAGGTATGTAGGTAGGTGGATAGAGAGAGGGAGAAATACATTAGGTAGGTAGGTAAGTGGATAGAGAGCGAGAGAAATACACTAGGTAGGTAGGTAGGTAGGTGGATAGAGACAGGGAGAAAGACAGTAGGTAGGTAGGTAGGTAGGTAGGTAGGTAGAGTGATAGAGAGGGAGAAATACAGTAGGTAGGTAGGTAGATAGGTGGATAGAGACAGGGAGAAATACATTAGGTAGGTAGGTAGAGAGAGGGAGAAATACACTAGGTAGGTAGGTAGGTAGGTAGGTAAGTGGATAGAGATAGGGAGAAATACACTAGGCAGGTAGGTAGGTGGATAGAGAGAGGGAGAAATACACTAGGTAGGTTGGTGGATAGAGAGAGGGAGAAATAAACTAGGTAGGTAGGTTGGGAGCTAGGTAGGGAGGTAGGTAGGTAGGTGGATAGAGATAGGGAGAAATACACTAGGCAGGTAGGTAGGTGGATAGAGAGAGGGAGAAATACACTAGGTAGGTTGGTGGATAGAGAGAGGGAGAAATAGACTAGGTAGGTAGGTGGATAGAGAGAGGGAGAAATAAACTAGGTAGGTAGGTAGAGAGAGGGAGAAATACACTAGGTAGGTAGGTAGAGATAGGGAGAAATACACTAGGTAGGGAGGTAAGTAGGTGGGTAGGTAGGTAGGTAGGTAGGTAGAGGGATAGAGAGAGGGAGAAATACAGAAGGTAGGTAGGTAGGTAGGTAGGTAGGTAGGTAGGTAGGTAGGTAGGTAGGTAGGTAGGTAGGAAGGTGGATAGAGAGAGGGAAATATACATTAGGTAGGTAGATAGGTGGATAGAGAGAGGGAGAAATACACTAGGTAGGTAGGTAGGTAGGTAGGTAGGTAGGTAGGTAGGAAGGTAGATAGAGACAGGGAGAAATACACTAGGTAGGTAGGTAGGTAGGTAGGTAGGTAGGTAGGTAGAGTGATAGAGAGGGAGAAATACAGTAGGTAGATAGGTGGATAGAGACAGGGAGAAATACACTAAGCAGGTAGGTTGGTGGATAGAGAGAGGGAGAAATACACTAGGTAGGTAGGTGGATAGAGAGAGGGAGAAATAAACTAGGTAGGTAGGTAGAGAGAGGGAGAAATACACTAGGTAGGTAGGTAAGTAGGCAAGTGGATAGAGAGCGAGAGAAATACACTAGGTAGGAAGGTAGGTAGGTGGATAGAGAGAGGGAGAAATACACTAGGTAGGTAGGTAGGTATGTAGGTAGGTGGATAGAGAGAGGGAGAAATACACTAGGTAGGTAGGTAGGTGGATAGAGAGGGAGAAATAGACTAGGTAGGTAGGTAGGTAGGTAGGTATGTAGGTATGTAGGTAGGTGGATAGAGAGAGGGAGAAATACGGTAGGTAGGTAGGTGGATAGAGAGAGGGATAAATAAAGTAGGTAGGTAGGTAGAGATAGGGGGAAATACAGTAGGTAGGGAGGTAAGTAGGTGGGTAGGTAATTAGGTAGGTAGGTAGGTAGGTAGAGGGATAGAGAGAGGGAGAAATACAGAAGGTAGGTAGGTAGGTAGGTAGATAGAGAGAGGGAGAAATACAGTAGGTAGGTAGGTAGGTAGGTAGGTAGGTAGGTAGGTAGGTAGGTAGGTACATAGGTAGGTAGGTGGATAGAGAGAAGGAGAAATACACTAGGTAAGTAGGTTGGTAGGTAGGTGGATAGAGAGAGGGAGAAATACACTAGGTAGGTAGGTAGGTGGATAGAGAGCGGGAGAAATAAACTAGGTAGGTAGGTGGATAGAGAGAGGGAGAAATACACTAGGTAGGTAGGTGGATAGAGAGAGGGAGAAATACACTAGGTAGGTAGGTAAGTAGGCAAGTGGATAGAGAGCGAGAGAAATACACTAGGTAGGAAGGTAGGTAGGTGGATAGAGAGAGGGAGAAATACACTAGGTAGGTAGGTAGGTGGATAGAGAGAGGGAGAAATACACTAGGTAGGTAGGTGGATAGAGAGAGGGAGAAATAAACTAGGTAGGTAGGTAGAGAGAGGGAGAAATACACTAGGTAGGTAGGTAGGTAGGTAAGTGGATAGAGAGCGAGAGAAATACACTAGGTAGGTAGGTAGGTGGATAGAGAGGGAGAAATACACTATGTAGGTAGGTAGGTAGGTATGTAGGTATGTAGGTAGATGGATAGAGAGAGGGATAAATAAACTAGGTAGGTAGGTAGAGATAGGGAGAAATACAGTAGGTAGGGAGGTAGGTAGGTGGGTAGGTAATTAGGTAGGTAGGTAGGTAGGTAGGTAGGTAGGTAGGTAGGTAGGTAGGTAGGTAGGTAGGTAGAGGGATAGAGAGAGGGAGAAATACAGAAGGTAGGTAGGTAGGTAGGTAGGTAGATAGAGAGAGGGAGAAATACAGTAGGTAGGTAGGTACGTAGGTAGGTAGGTAGGTAGGTAGGTAGGTAGGTGGATAGAGAGAAGGAGAAATACACTAGGTTGGTAGGTAGGTGGATAGAGAGGGAGAAATACACTAGGTAGGTAGGTAGGTAGGTAGGTAGGTAGGTAGGTAGGTAGGTATGTAGGTAGGTGGATAGAGAGAGGGAGAAATACAATAGGTAGGTAGGTAGAGAGAGGGAGAAATACACTAGGTAGGTAGGTAGGTAGGTAGGTAGGTAGGTAGGTAGGTAGGTGGATAGAGAGAAGGAGAAATACACTAGGTTGGTAGGTAGGTGGATAGAGAGGGAGAAATACACTAGGTAGGTAGGTAGGTAGGTAGGTAGGTAGGTATGTAGGTAGGCAGGTAGGTAGGAAGTTAGATAGAGAGAGGGAGAAATACACTAGGTAGGTAGGTAGGTAGGTAGGTAGGTAGAGTGATAGAGAGGGAGAAATACGGTAGGTAGGTAGGTGGATAGAGAGAGGGATAAATAAACTAGGTAGGTAGGTAGAGATAGGGAGAAATACAGTAGGTAGGGAGGTAAGTAGGTGGGTAGGTAATTAGGTATGTAGGTAGGTAGGTAAGTAGGTAGGTAGAGGGATAGAGAGAGGGAGAAATACAGAAGGTAGGTAGGTAGGTAGGTAGATAGATAGAGAGAGGGAGAAATACAGTAGGTAGGTAGGTAGGTAGGTAGGTAGGTGGATAGAGAGAAGGAGAAATACACTAGGCAGGTAGGTAGGTGGATAGAGAGAGGGAGAAATACACTAGGTAGGTAGGTGGATAGAGAGAGGGAGAAATAAACTAGGTAGGTAGGTAGAGAGAGGGAGAAATACACTAGGTAGGTAGGTAGGTAAGTGGATAGAGAGCGAGAGAAATACACTAGGTAGGTAGGTAGGTGGATAGAGAGGGGGAAATACACTAGGTAGGTAGGTAGGTAGGTAGGTATGTAGGTAGGTGGATAGAGAGGGAGAAATACACTAGGTAGGTAGGTAGGTAGGTAGGTAGGTAGGTAGGTAGGTATGTAGGTAGGTGGATAGAGAGAGGGAGAAATACGGTAGGTAGGTAGGTAGAGAGAGGGAGAAATACACTAGGTAGTTAGGTAGGTAGGTAGGTAGGTAGGTAGGTGGATAGAGAGAAGGAGAAATACACTAGGTTGGTAGGTAGGTAGGTAGGTATGTAGGTATGTAGGTAGGTGGATAGAGAGAGAGAGAAATACACTAGGTAGGTAGGTGGATAGAGAGAGGGAGAAATAAACTAGGTAGGTAGGTAGGTGGATAGAGAGGGAGAAATAGACTAGGTAGGTAGGTAGGTAGGTATGTAGGTATGTAGGTAGGTGGATAGAGAGAGAGAGAAATACACTAGGTAGGTAGGTATGTGGATAGAGAGAGGGAGAAATAAACTAGGTAGGTAGGTAGATAGGTGGATAGAGACAGGGAGAAATACACTAGGTAGGTAGGTAGGTGGATAGAGACAGGGAGAAATAAACTAGGTAGGTAGGTAGGTGGATAGAGAGAGGGAAAATACACTAGGTAGGTAGGTTGGGAGCTAGGTAGGTAGGTAGGTAGGTGGATAGAGAGAGGGAGAAATACACTAGGTAGGTAGGTGGATAGAGAGAGGGAGAAATAAACTCGGTAGGTATGTGGATAGAGAGAGGGAGAAATAAACTAGGTAGGTAGGTAGAGAGAGGGAGAAATACACTAGGTAGGTAGGTAGATAGGTAGGTAGGTAGGTAGGTAGGTAGGTAGGTAAGTGGATAGAGAGAGAGAGAAATACACTAGGTAGGTAGGTAGGTGGATAGAGAGGGAGAAATACACCAGGTAGGTAGGTAGGTAGGTATGTAGGTAGGTGGATAGAGAGAGAGAGAAATACGGTAGGTAGGTAGGTGGATAGAGAGAGGGATAAATAAACTAGGTAGGTAGGTAGAGATAGGGAGAAATACAGTAGGTAGGGAGGTAAGTAGGTGGGTAGGTAGGTAGGTAGAGGGATAGAGAGAGGGAGAAATACAGAAGGTAGGTAGGTAGGTAGGTAGGTAGGTAGGTGGATAGAGAGAGGGAAATATACATTAGGTAGGTAGATAGGTGGATAGAGAGAGGGAGAAATACACTAGGTAGGTAGGTAGGTAGGTAGGTAGGTAGGAAGGTAGATAGAGAGAGGGAGAAATACACTAGGTAGGTAGGTAGGTAGGTAGGTAGGTAGAGTGATAGGGATAAATACGGTAGGTAGGTAGGTGGATAGAGAGAGGGATAAATAAACTAGGTAGGTAGGTAGAGATAGGGAGAAATACAGTAGGTAGGGAGGTAAGTAGGTGGGTAGGTAATTAGTTAGGTATGTAGGTAGGTAGGTAGGTAGGTAGGTAGGTAGAGGGATAGAGAGAGGGAGAAATACAGAAGGTAGGTAGGTAGGTAGGTAGGTAGGTAGATAGAAAGAGGGAGAAATACAGTAGGTAGGTAGGTAGGTAGGTAGGTAGGTAGGTAGGTAGGTAGGTAGGTAAGTGGATAGAGAGAGAGAGAAATACACTAGGTAGGTAGGTAGGTGGATAGAGAGGGAGAAATACACTAGGTAGGCAGGTAGGTAGGTATGTAGGTAGAGGGATAGAGAGAGGGAGAAATACAGAAGGTAGGTAGGTAGGTAGGTAGGTAGGTAGGTGGATAGAGAGAGGGAAATATACATTAGGTAGGTAGATAGGTGGATAGAGAGAGGGAGAAATACACTAGGTAGGTAGGTAGGTAGGTAGGTAGGTAGGTAGGTAGGTAGGAAGGTAGATAGAGAGAGGGAGAAATACACTAGGTAGGTAGATAGGTAGGTAGGTAGAGTAATAGAGAGGGAGAAATACGGTAGGTAGGTAGGTGGATAGAGAGAGGGATAAATAAACTAGGTAGGTAGGTAGAGATAGGGAGAAATACAGTAGGTAGGGAGGTAAGTAGGTGGGTAGGTAATTAGTTAGGTAGGTAGGTAGGTAGGTAGAGGGATAGAGAGAGGGAGAAATACAGAAGGTAGGTAGGTAGGTAGGTAGGTAGGTAGGTGGATAGAGAGAAGGAGAAATACACTAGGTAGGTAGGTAGGTGGATAGAGAGGGAGAAATACACTAGGTAGGTAGGTAGGTAGGTAGGTAGGTAGGTAGGTAGGTAGGTGGATAGAGAGAGGGAGAAATTTGGTAGGTAGGTAGGTGGATAGAGAGAGGGATAAATAAACTAGGTAGGTAGGTAGGTATGTAGGTAGGTGGACAGAGAGAGGGAGAAATACACCAGGTAGGTAGGTAGGTAGGTAGGTGGATAGAGAGAGGGAGAAATACACTAGGTAGGTAGAGATAGGGAGAAATACAGTAGGTAGGGAGGTAAGTAGGTGGGTAGGTAATTAGGTAGGTAGGTAGGTAGGTAGGTAGGTAGAGGGATAGAGAGAGGGAGAAATACAGAAGGTAGGTAGGTAGGTAGGTAGATAGAGAGAGGGAGAAATACAGTAGGTAGGTAGGTAGGTAGGTAGGTAGGTGGATAGAGAGAAGGAGAAATACACTAGGCAGGTAGGTAGGTGGATAGAGAGAGGGAGAAATACACTAGGTAGGTAGGTGGATAGAGAGAGGGAGAAATAAACTAGGTAGGTAGAGAGAGGGATAAATAAACTAGGTAGGTAGGTAGAGAGAGGGAGAAATACACTAGGTAGGTAGGTAGGTAGGTAAGTGGATAGAGAGCGAGAGAAATACACTAGGTAGGTAGGTAGGTGGATAGAGAGGGGGAAATACACTAGGTAGGTAGAGAGAGGGATAAATAAACTAGGTAGGTAGGTAGAGATAGGGAGAAATACAGTAGGTAGGGAGGTAAGTAGGTGTGTAGGTAATTAGGTAGGTAGGTAGGTAGGTAGGTAGAGGGATAGAGAGAGGGAGAAATACGCTAGGTAGGTAGGTGGATAGAGAGAGGGAGAAATACACTTGGTAGGTAGGTAGGTATGTAGGTAGGTGGACAGTGAGAGGGAGAAATACACCAGGTAGGTAGGTAGGTAGGTAGGTGGATAGAGAGAGGGAGAAATACACTAGGTAGGTAGGTAGGTAGGTAGGTAGGTAGGTAGGTAGGTAGTTAGAGGGATAGAGAGAGGGAGAAATACAGAAGGTAGGTAGGTAGGTAGGTGGACAGAGAGACGGAGAAATACACTAGGTAGGTAGGTTGGTATGTAGGTAGGTGGATAGAGAGAGGGAGAAATACACTAGGTAGGTAGGTAGGTAGGTGGATAGAGAGAGGGAGAAATACACTATGTAGGTAGGTAGGTACCTAGGTGGATAGAGAGAGGGAGAAATACACTAGGTTAGGTAGGTAGGTAGGTAGGTAGGTAGGTAGGTAGGTAGGTAGATAGGTAGGTAGGTAGGTAGGTGGATAGAGAGGGGGAAATACACTAGGTAGGTAGGTTGGTATGTAAGTGGATAGAGAGCGAGAGAAATACACTATGTAGGTATGTAGGTAGGTGGATAGAGAGAGGGAGAAATACACTCGGTAGGTAGGTAAGTGGATAGAGAGCGAGAGAAATACACTAGGTACGTAGGTAGGTAGGTGGATAGAGACAGGGAGAAATACAGTAGGTATGTAGGTAGGTAGGTAGGTAGGTAGGTAGAGTGATAGAGAGGGAGAAATACAGTAGGTAGGTAGGTAGATAGGTGGATAGAGACAGGGAGAAATACAATAGGTAGGTAGGTAGGTGGATAGAGACAGGGAGAAATAAACTAGGTAGGTAGGTTGGTGGATAGAGAGAGGGAAGAATACACTAGGTAGGTAGGTTGGGAGCTAGGTAGGTAGGTAGGTAGGTAGGTAGGTGGATAGAGAGAGGGAGAAATACACTAGGCAGGTAGGTAGGTGGATAGAGAGAGGGAGAAATACACTAGGTAGGTAGGTGGATAGAGAGAGGGAGAAATAAACTAGGAAGGTATGTGGATAGAGAGAGGGAGAAATAAACTAGGTAGGTAGGTAGAGAGAGGGAGAAATACAGTAGGTAGGTAGGTAGATAGGTGGATAGAGACAGGGAGAAATACACTAGGTAGGTAGGTAGGTGGATAGAGACAGGGAGAAATAAACTAGGTAGGTAGGTAGGTGGATAGAGAGAGGGAACAATACACTAGGTCGGTAGGTTGGGAGCTAGGTAGGTAGGTAGGTAGGTAGGTGGATAGAGAGAGGGAGAAATACACTAGGCAGGTAGGTAGGTGGATAGAGAGAGGGAGAAATACACTAGGTAGGTAGGTGGATAGAGAGAGGGAGAAATAAACTAAGTAGGTAGGTGGATAGGGAGAGGGAGAAATAAACTAGGTAGGTAGGTAGAGAGAGGGAGAAATACACTAGGTAGGTAGGTAGGTAGGTAGGTAGGTAAGTGGATAGAGAGCGAGAGAAATACACTAGGTAGGTAGGTAGGTGGATAGAGAGGTCGAAATACACTAGGTAGGTAGGTAGGTAGGTATGTAGGTAGGTGGATAGAGAGAGAGAAATACGGTAGGTAGGTAGGTGGATAGAGAGAGGGATAAATAAAATAGGTAGGTAGGTAGAGATAGGGAGAAATACAGTAGGTAGGGAGGTAAGTAGGTGGGTAGGTAGGTAGGTAGGTAGGTAGAGGGATAGAGAGAGGGAGAAATACAGAAGGTAGGTAGGTAGGTAGGTAGGTAGGTAGGTAGGTAGGTAGGTAGGTAGGTAGGTAGGTAGGTGGATAGAGTGAGGGAAATATACATTAGGTAGGAAGATGGGTGGATAGAGAGAGGGAGAAATACACTAGGTAGGTAGGTAGGAAGGTAGATAGAGAGAGGGAGAAATACACTAGGTAGGTAGGTAGGTAGGTAGGTAGGTAGAGTGATAGAGAGGGAGAAATACAGTAGGTAGGTAGGTAGATAGGTGGATAGAGACAGGGAGAAATACAATAGGTAGGTAGGTAGGTGGATAGAGACAGGGAGAAATAAACTAGGTAGGTAGGTTGGTGGATAGAGAGAGGGAAGAATACACTAGGTAGGTAGGTTGGGAGCTAGGTAGGTAGGTAGGTAGGTAGGTAGGTGGATAGAGAGAGGGAGAAATACACTAGGCAGGTAGGTAGGTGGATAGAGAGAGGGAGAAATACACTAGGTAGGTAGGTGGATAGAGAGAGGGAGAAATAAACTAGGAAGGTATGTGGATAGAGAGAGGGAGAAATAAACTAGGTAGGTAGGTAGAGAGAGGGAGAAATACAGTAGGTAGGTAGGTAGATAGGTGGATAGAGACAGGGAGAAATACACTAGGTAGGTAGGTAGGTGGATAGAGACAGGGAGAAATAAACTAGGTAGGTAGGTAGGTGGATAGAGAGAGGGAACAATACACTAGGTCGGTAGGTTGGGAGCTAGGTAGGTAGGTAGGTAGGTAGGTGGATAGAGAGAGGGAGAAATACACTAGGCAGGTAGGTAGGTGGATAGAGAGAGGGAGAAATACACTAGGTAGGTAGGTGGATAGAGAGAGGGAGAAATAAACTAAGTAGGTAGGTGGATAGGGAGAGGGAGAAATAAACTAGGTAGGTAGGTAGAGAGAGGGAGAAATACACTAGGTAGGTAGGTAGGTAGGTAGGTAGGTAAGTGGATAGAGAGCGAGAGAAATACACTAGGTAGGTAGGTAGGTGGATAGAGAGGTCGAAATACACTAGGTAGGTAGGTAGGTAGGTATGTAGGTAGGTGGATAGAGAGAGAGAAATACGGTAGGTAGGTAGGTGGATAGAGAGAGGGATAAATAAAATAGGTAGGTAGGTAGAGATAGGGAGAAATACAGTAGGTAGGGAGGTAAGTAGGTGGGTAGGTAGGTAGGTAGGTAGGTAGAGGGATAGAGAGAGGGAGAAATACAGAAGGTAGGTAGGTAGGTAGGTAGGTAGGTAGGTAGGTAGGTAGGTAGGTAGGTAGGTGGATAGAGTGAGGGAAATATACATTAGGTAGGAAGATGGGTGGATAGAGAGAGGGAGAAATACACTAGGTAGGTAGGTAGGAAGGTAGATAGAGAGAGGGAGAAATACACTAGGTAGGTAGGTAGGTAGGTAGGTAGGTAGGTAGGTAGGTAGGTAGAGTGATAGAGAGGGAGAAATACAGTAGGTAGATAGGTGGATAGAGACAGGGAGAAATACACTAATAGGTAGGTAGGTGGATAGAGACAGGGAGAAATAAACTAGGTAGGTAGGTAGGTGGATAGAGAGAGGGAGAAATACACTAGGCAGGTAGGTAGGTGGATAGAGAGAGGGAGAAATACACTAGGTAGGTAGGTGGATAGAGAGAGGGAGAAATAAACTAGGTAGGTAGGTAGAGAGAGGGAGAAATACACTAGTAGGTAGGTAAGTAGGCAAGTGGATAGAGAGCGAGAGAAATACACTAGGTAGGAAGGTAGGTAGGTTGATAGAAAGAGGGAGAAATACACTAGGTAGGTAGGTAGGTGGTTAGAGAGAGGGAGAAATACACTAAGTAGGTAGGTGGATAGAGAGAGGGAGAAATACACTAGGTAGGTAGGTAGGTAGGTAGGTAGGTAGGTAGGTATGTAGGTAGGTGGATAGAGAGAGGGAGAAATACACTAGGTAGGTAGGTAGGTGGATAGAGAGGGAGAAATACACTAGGTAGGTAGGTAGGTAGGTAGGTAGGTAGGTAGGTAGGTAGGTAGGTAGGTGGATAGAGAGAGGGAGAAATACGGTTGGTAGGTAGGTGGATAGAGAGAGGGATAAATAAACTAGGTAGGTAGGTAGAGATAGGGAGAAATACAGTAGGTAGGGAGGTAAGTAGGTGGGTAGGTAATTAGGTAGGTAGGTAGGTAGGTAGAGGGATAGAGAGAGGGAGAAATACAGAAGGTAGGTAGGTAGGTAGGTGGATAGAGAGAAGGAGAAATACACTAGGTAAGTAGGTAGGTAGGTAGGTGGATAGAGAGAGGGAGAAATACACTAGGTAGGTAGGTAGGTGGATAGAGAGAGGGAGAAATAAACTAGGTAGGTAGGTAGGTGGATAGAGAGAGGGAGAAATACACTAGGTAGGTAGGTAGGTAGGTAGGTAGGAAGGTAGATAGAGAGAGGGAGAAATACGCTAGGTAGGTAGGTAGGTACCTAGGTGGATAGAGAGAGGGAGAAATACACTTGGTAGGTAGGTAGGTATATAGGTAGGTGGACAGAGAGAGGAAGAAATACACTAGGTAGATAGGTTGGTAGGTAAGTGGATAGAGAGCGAGAGAAATACACTAGGTAGGTATGTAGGTAGGTGGATAGAGAGAGGGAGAAATACCCTTGGTAGGTAGGTAGGTATATAGGTAGGTGGACAGAGAGAGGAAGAAATACACTAGGTAGATAGGTTGGTAGGTAAGTGGATAGAGAGCGAGAGAAATACACTAGGTAGGTATGTAGGTAGGTGGATAGAGAGAGGGAGAAATACACTAGGTAGGTAGGTAAGTGGATAGGTAGGTAGGTAGGTAGGTAGGTAGAGTGATAGAGAGGGAGAAATACATTAGGTAGGTAGGTAGATAGGTGGATAGAGACAGGGAGAAATACACTAGGTAGGTAGGTAGGTGGATAGAGACAGGGAGAAATAAACTAGGTAGGTAGGTAGGTGGATAGAGAGAGGGAAAAATACACTAGATAGGTAGGTTGGGAGCTAGGTAGGTAGGTAGGTAGGTGGATAGAGAGAGGGAGAAATACACTAGGCAGGTAGGTAGGTGGATAGAGAGAGGGAGAAATACACTAGGTAGGTTGGTGGATAGAGAGAGGGAGAAATAAACTTGGTAGGTAGGTGGATAGAGAGAGGGAGAAATAAACTAGGTAGGTAGGTAGAGAGAGGGAGAAATACACTAGGTAGGTAGGTAGGTAGGTAGGTAAGTGGATAGAGAGCGAGAGAAGTACACTAGGTAGGTAGGTAGGTGGATAGAGAGGGAGAAATACACTAGGTACGTAGGTAGGTAGGTAGGTAGGTAGGTAGGTAGGTAGGTAGGAATCTAGGTAGGTGGATAGAGAGAGGGAGAAATACGGTAGGTAGGTAGGTGGATAGAGAGAGGGATAAATAAACTAGGTAGGTAGGTAGAGATAGGGAGAAATACAGTAGGTAGGGAGGTAAGTAGGTAGGGAGGTAATTAGGTAGGTAGGTTGGTAGGTAGGTAGGTAGGTAGGTAGAGGGATAGAGAGAGGGAGAAATACAGAAGGTAGGTAGGTAGGTAGGTAGGTAGGTAGGTAGGTAGGTAGGTAGGTAGAGAGAGAGAGGGAGAAATAGACTAGGTAGGTAGGTAGGTAGGTGGATAGAGAGAAGGAGAAATACACTAGGTAAGTAGGTAGGTAGGTAGGAAGGTGGATAGAGAGAGGGAGAAATACGCTAGGTAGGTAGGTAGGTGGATAGAGAGAGGGAGAAATACACTTGGTAGGTAGGTAGGTATGTAGGTAGGTGGACAGAGAGAGGGAGAAATACACCAGGTAGGTAGGTAGGTAGGTAGGTAGGTAGGTGGATAGAGAGAGGGAGAAATACACTAGGTAGGTAGGTAGGTAGGTAGGTAGAGGCATAGAGAGAGGGAGAAATACAGAAGGTAGGTAGGTGGGTAGGTAGGTAGGTGGGTAGGTAGGTAGGTGGACAGAGAGACGGAGAAATACACTAGGTAGGTAGGTTGGTATGTAGGTAGGTGGATAGAGAGAGGGAGAAATACACTAGGTAGGTAGGTAGGTAGGTAGGTAGGTGGATAGAGAGAGGGAGAAATACACTATGTAGGTAGGTAGGTAGGTGGATAGAGAGAGGGAGAAATACACTAGGTAGGTAGGTAGGTAAGTGGATAGAGAGCGAGAGAAATACACTAGGTAGGTACCTAGGTGGATAGAGAGAGGGAGAAATACACTAGGTAGGTAGGTTGGTAAGTGGATAGAGAGAGGGAGAAATACACTAGGTTAGGTAGGTAGGTAGGTAGGTAGGTAGGTAGGTAAGTAGGTAGGTAGGTAAGTAGGTGGATAGAGAGAGGGAGAAATACACTAGGTAGGTAGGTTGGTAGGTAAGTGGATAGAGAGCGAGAGAAATACACTAGGTAGGTATGTAGGTAGGTGGATAGAGAGAGGGAGAAATACACTAGGTAGGTAGGTAGGTAGGTAGGTGGATAGAGAGAGGGACAAATACACTAGGTAGGTAGGTAAGTGGATAGAGAGCGAGAGAAATACAGTAGGTAGGTAGGTAGATAGGTGGATAGAGACAGGGAGAAATACACTAGGTAGGTAGGTTGGTAGGTAAGTGGATAGAGAGCGAGAGAAATACACTAGGTAGGTATGTAGGTAGGTGGATAGAGAGAGGGAGAAATACACTAGGTAGGTAGGTAAGTGGATAGGTAGGTAGGTAGGTAGGTAGAGTGATAGAGAGGGAGAAATACAGTAGGTAGGTAGGTAGATAGGTGGATAGAGACAGGGAGAAATACACTAGGTAGGTAGGTAGGTGGATAGAGACAGGGAGAAATAAACTAGGTAGGTAGGTAGGTGGATAGAGAGAGGGAAAAATACACTAGATAGGTAGGTTGGGAGCTAGGTAGGTAGGTAGGTAGGTGGATAGAGAGAGGGAGAAATACACTAGGCAGGTAGGTAGGTGGATAGAGAGAGGGAGAAATACACTAGGTAGGTTGGTGGATAGAGAGAGGGAGAAATAAACTTGGTAGGTAGGTGGATAGAGAGAGGGAGAAATAAACTAGGTAGGTAGGTAGAGAGAGGGAGAAATACACTAGGTAGGTAGGTAGGTAGGTAAGTGGATAGAGAGCGAGAGAAGTACACTAGGTAGGTAGGTAGGTGGATAGAGAGGGAGAACTACACTAGGTACGTAGCTAGGTAGGTAGGTAGGTAGGTAGGTAGGTAGGTAGGTAGGAATCTAGGTAGGTGGATAGAGAGAGGGAGAAATACGGTAGGTAGGTAGGTGGATAGAGAGAGGGATAAATAAACTAGGTAGGTAGGTAGAGATAGGGAGAAATACAGTAGGTAGGGAGGTAAGTAGGTAGGGAGGTAATTAGGTAGGTAGGTAGGTAGGTAGGTAGGTAGAGGGATAGAGAGAGGGAGAAATACAGAAGGTAGGTAGGTAGGTAGGTAGGTAGGTAGGTAGGTAGGTAGGTAGGTAGGTAGGTAGGTAGGTAGGTAGAGAGAGGGAGAAATACACTAGGTAGGTAGGTAGGTAGGTGGATAGAGAGAAGGAGAAATACACTAGGTAAGTAGGTAGGTAGGTAGGAAGGTAGATAGAGAGAGGGAGAAATACACTAGGTAGGTAGGTAGGTAGGTAGGTGGATAGAGAGAGGGAGA
>JBDLLF010000023.1:15000-95000 GCA_039707465.1 Rhabdophis nuchalis | reverse complement strand
AGGTAGGTAGGTGGATAGAGACAGGGAGAAATACAGTAGGTAGGTAGGTAGGTAGGTAGAGTGATAAAGAGGGAGAAATACAGTAGGTAGGTAGGTAGATAGGTGGATAGAGACAGGGAGAAATACACTAGGTAGGTAGGTAGGTGGATAGAGACAGGGAGAAATAAACTAGGTAGGTAGGTGGATAGAGAGAGGGAGAAATACACTAGGTGGGTAGGTAGGTAGGTAGGGGGATAGAGAGAGGGAGAAATACACTAGGCAGGTAGGTAAGTAGGCAAGTGGATAGAGAGCGAGAGAAATACACTAGGTAGGAAGGTAGGTAGGTGGATAGAGAGAGGGAGAAATACACTAGGTAAGTAGGTAGGTGGATAGGAGAGGGAGAAATACAATAGGTAGTTAGGTGGATAGAGAGAGGGAGAAATAAACTAGGTAGGTAGGTAGAGAGAGGGAGAAATACACTAGGTAGGTAGGTAGGTAGGTAAGTGGATAGAGAGCGAGAGAAATACAGTAGGTAGGTAGGTAGGTGGATAGAGAGGGAGAAATACACTAGGTAGGTAGGTAGGTAGGTAGGTAGGTAGGTAGGTAGGTAGGTAGGTAGGTGGATAGAGAGAGGGAGAAATACACTAGGTAGGTAGGTTGGTAGGTAAGTGGATAGAGAGCGAGAGAAATACACTAGGTAGGTATGTAGGTAGGTGGATAGAGAGAGGGAGAAATACACTAGGTAGGTAGGTAGGTAGTTAGGTGGAGAGAGAGAGGGACAAATACACTAGGTAGGTAGGTAAGTGGATAGAGAGCGAGAGAAATACACTAGGTAGGTAGGTAGGTAGGTGGATAGAGACAGGGAGAAATACAGTAGGTAGGTAGGTAGGTAGGTAGGTAGGTAGGTAGGTAGGTAGAGTGATAGAGAGGGAAATACAGTAGGTAGGTAGGTAGATAGGTGGATAGAGACAGGGAGAAATACACTAGGTAGGTAGGTAGGTGGATAGAGAGAGGGAAAAATACACTAGGTAGGTAGGTAGGTAAGTGGATAGAGAGCGAGAGAAATACACTAGTTAGGTAGGTATGTGGATAGAGAGGGAGAAATACACTAGGTAGGTAGGTAGGTAGGTATGTAGGTAGGTGGATAGAGAGAGAGAGAAATACGGTAGGTAGGTAGGTGGATAGAGAGAGGGATATATAAACTAGGTAGGTAGGTAGAGAAAGGGAGAAATACAGTAGGTAGGGAGGTAAGTAGGTGGGTAGGTAGGTAGGTAGGTAGGTAGAGGGATAGAGAGAGGGAGAAATACACTAGGTAGGTAGGTTGGTAGGTGGATAGAGAGAGGGAGAAATACACTAGGTTAGGTAGGTAGGTAGGTAGGTAGGTAGGTAGGTAGATAGGTAGGTAGGTAGGTGGATAGAGAGAGGGAGAAATACACTAGGTAGGTAGGTTGGTAGGTAAGTGGATAGAGAGCGAGAGAAATACACTAGGTAGGTATGTAGGTAGGTGGATAGAGAGAGGGAGAAATACACTAGGTAGGTAGGTAGGTGGATAGAGAGAGGGAGAAATACACTAGGTAGGTATGTAGGTAGGTGGATAGAGAGCGAGAGAAATACACTAGGTAGGTAGGTAGGTAGGTGGATAGAGACAGGGAGAAATACAGTAGGTAGGTAGGTAGGTAGGTAGGTAGGTAGGTAGGTAGGTAGGTAGAGTGATAGAGAGGGAAATACAGTAGGTAGGTAGGTAGATAGGTGGATAGAGACAGGGAGAAATACACTAGGTAGGTAGGTAGGTGGATAGAGACAGGGAGAAATACACTAGGTAGGTAGGTAGGTAAGTGGATAGAGAGCGAGAGAAATACACTAGTTAGGTAGGTAGGTGAATAGAGAGGGAGAATAACACTAGGTAGGTAGGTAGGTAGGTATGTAGGTAGGTGGATAGAGAGAGAGAGAAATACGGTAGGTAGGTAGGTGGATAGAGAGAGGGATAAATAAACTAGGTAGGTAGGTAGAGAAAGGGAGAAATACAGTAGGTAGGGAGGTAAGTAGCTGGGTAGGTAGGTAGGTAGGTAGGTAGAGGGATAGAGAGAGGGAGAAATACAGAAGGTAGGTAGGTAGGTAGGTAGGTGGATAGAGAGAGGGAAATATACATTAGGTAGGTAGGTAGGTGGATAGAGAGAGGGAGAAATACACTAGGTGGGTAGGTAGGTAGGTAGGTGGATAGAGAGAGGGAGAAATACACTAGGCAGGTAGGTAAGTAGGCAAGTGGATAGAGAGCGAGAGAAATACACTAGGTAGGAAGGTAGGTAGGTGGATAGAGACAGGGAGAAATACAGTAGGTAGGTAGGTAGGTAGGTAGGTAGGTAGGTAGGTAGGTAGGTAGAGTGATAAAGAGGGAGAAATACAGTAGGTAGGTAGGTAGATAGGTGGATAGAGACAGGGAGAAATACACTAGGTAGGTAGGTAGGTGGATAGAGACAGGGAGAAATAAACTAGGTAGGTAGGTGGATAGAGAGAGGGAGAAATACACTAGGTGGGTAGGTAGGTAGGTAGGGGGATAGAGAGAGGGAGAAATACACTAGGCAGGTAGGTAAGTAGGCAAGTGGATAGAGAGCGAGAGAAATACACTAGGTAGGAAGGTAGGTAGGTGGATAGAGAGAGGGAGAAATACACTAGGTAAGTAGGTAGGTGGATAGAGAGAGGGAGAAATACAATAGGTAGTTAGGTGGATAGAGAGAGGGAGAAATAAACTAGGTAGGTAGGTAGAGAGAGGGAGAAATACACTAGGTAGGTAGGTAGGTAGGTAAGTGGATAGAGAGCGAGAGAAATACAGTAGGTAGGTAGGTAGGTGGATAGAGAGGGAGAAATACACTAGGTAGGTAGGTAGGTAGGTAGGTAGGTAGGTAGGTAGGTAGGTAGGTGGATAGAGAGAGGGAGAAATACACTAGGTAGGTAGGTTGGTAGGTAAGTGGATAGAGAGCGAGAGAAATACACTAGGTAGGTATGTAGGTAGGTGGATAGAGAGAGGGAGAAATACACTAGGTAGGTAGGTAGGTAGTTAGGTGGATAGAGAGAGGGACAAATACACTAGGTAGGTAGGTAAGTGGATAGAGAGCGAGAGAAATACACTAGGTAGGTAGGTAGGTAGGTGGATAGAGACAGGGAGAAATACAGTAGGTAGGTAGGTAGGTAAGTAGAGTGATAGAGAGGGAAATACAGTAGGTAGGTAGGTAGATAGGTGGATAGAGACAGGGAGAAATACACTAGGTAGGTAGGTAGGTGGATAGAGACAGGGAGAAATAAACTAGGTAGGTAGGTAGGTGGATAGAGAGAGGGAAAAATACACTAGGTAGGTAGGTAGGTAAGTGGATAGAGAGCGAGAGAAATACACTAGTTAGGTAGGTAGGTGGATAGAGAGGGAGAAATACACTAGGTAGGTAGGTAGGTAGGTATGTAGGTAGGTGGATAGAGAGAGAGAGAAATACGGTAGGTAGGTAGGTGGATAGAGAGAGGGATATATAAACTAGGTAGGTAGGTAGAGAAAGGGAGAAATACAGTAGGTAGGGAGGTAAGTAGGTGGGTAGGTAGGTAGGTAGGTAGGTAGAGGGATAGAGAGAGGGAGAAATACAGAAGGTAGGTAGGTAGGTAGGTAGGTAGGTAGGTGGATAGAGAGAGGGAAATATACATTAGGTAGGTAGGTAGGTGGATAGAGAGAGGGAGAAATACACTAGGTGGGTAGGTAGGTAGGTAGGTGGATAGAGAGAGGGAGAAATACACTAGGCAGGTAGGTAAGTAGGCAAGTGGATAGAGAGCGAGAGAAATACACTTGGTAGGAAGGTAGGTAGGTGGATAGAGACAGGGAGAAATACAGTAGGTAGGTAGGTAGGTAGGTAGGTAGAGTGATAAAGAGGGAGAAATACAGTAGGTAGGTAGGTAGGTAGGTGGATAGAGACAGGGAGAAATACACTAGGTAGGTAGGTAGGTGGATAGAGACAGGGAGAAATAAACTAGGTAGGTAGGTGGATAGAGAGAGGGAGAAATACACTAGGTGGGTAGGTAGGTAGGTAGGTAGGGGGATAGAGAGAGGGAGAAATACACTAGGCAGGTAGGTAAGTAGGCAAGTGGATAGAGAGCGAGAGAAATACACTAGGTAGGAAGGTAGGTAGGTGGATAGAGAGAGGGAGAAATACACTAGGTAAGTAGGTAGGTGGATAGAGAGAGGGAGAAATACAATAGGTAGTTAGGTGGATAGAGAGAGGGAGAAATAAACTAGGTAGGTAGGTAGAGAGAGGGAGAAATACACTAGGTAGGTAGGTAGGTAGGTAAGTGGATAGAGAGCGAGAGAAATACACTAGGTAGGTAGGTAGGTGGATAGAGAGGGAGAAATACACTAGGTTGGTAGGTAGGTGGATAGAGAGAGGGAGAAATACACTAGGTAGGTAGGTAGGTAGGTAGGAAGGTAGATAGAGAGAGGGAGAAATACACTAGGTAGGTAGGTAGGTAGGTAGGTGGATAGAGAGAGGGAGAAATACGCTAGGTAGGTAGGTAGGTACCTAGGTGGATAGAGAGAGGGAGAAATACACTTGGTAGGTAGGTAGGTATGTAGGTAGGTGGACAGAGAGAGGGAGAAATACACTAGGTAGGTAGGTTGGTAGGTAAGTGGATAGAGAGCGAGAGAAATACACTAGGTAGGTATGTAGGCAGGTGGATAGAGAGAGGGAGAAATACACTAGGTAGGTAGGTAAGTGGATAGAGAGCGAGAGAAATACACTAGGTAGGTAGGTAGGTGGATAGAGAGAGGGAGAAATACACTAGGTGGGTAGGTAGGTAGGTAGGTAGGTAGGTGGATAGAGAGAGGGAGAAATACACTAGGTAGGTAGGTAGGTAGGTAGGTAGGTGGATAGAGAGAGGGAGAAATACACTAGGCAGGTAGGTAGGTGGATAGAGAGAGGGAGAAATACACTAGGTAGGTAGGTGGATAGAGAGAGGGAGAAATAAACTAGGTAGGTAGGTTGGGAGCTAGGTAGGTAGGTAGGTAGGTAGGTGGATAGAGATAGGGAGAAATACACTAGGCAGGTAGGTAGGTGGATAGAGAGAGGGAGAAATACACTAGGTAGTTTGGTGGATAGAGAGAGGGAGAAATAAACTAGGTAGGTAGGTGGATAGAGAGAGGGAGAAATAAACTAGGTAGGTGGGTAGAGAGAGGGAGAAATACACTAGGTAGGTAGGTAGAGATAGGGAGAAATACAGTAGGTAGGGAGGTAAGTAGGTGGGTAGGTAGGTAGGTAGGTAGGTAGAGGGATAGAGAGAGGGAGAAATACAGAAGGTAGGTAGGTAGGTAGGTAGGTATGTAGGTGGGTAGGTGGATAGAGAGAGGGAAATATACATTAGGTAGGTAGATAGGTGGATAGAGAGAGGGAGAAATACACTAGGTAGGTAGGTAGGTAGGTAGGTAGGTAGGTAGGTAGGTAGGTAGGTAGGTAGGTAGGTAGGTAGGTAGGTAGAGTGATAGAGAGGGAGAAATACAGTAGGTAGATAGGTGGATAGAGACAGGGAGAAATACACTAATAGGTAGGTAGGTGGATAGAGACAGGGAGAAATAAACTAGGTAGGTAGGTAGGTGGATAGAGAGAGGGAAAATACACTAGGTAGGTAGGTAGGTGGATAGAGAGATGGAGAAATAAACTAGGTAGGTAGGTGGATAGAGAGAGGGAAAAATAAAATAGGTAGGTAGGTAGAGAGGGGGAGAAATACACTAGGTAGGTAGGTAAGTAGGCAAGTGGATAGAGAGCGAGAGAAATACACTAGGTAGGAAGGTAGGTAGGTGGATAGAGAGAGGGAGGGAGAAATACACTAGGTAGGTAGGTAGGTAGGTAGGTATGTAGGTAGGTGGATAGAGAGAGGGAGAAATACACTAGGTAGGTAGGTAGGTGGATAGAGAGGGAGAAATACACTAGGTAGGTAGGTAGGTAGGTAGGTAGGTAGGTAGGTAGGTATGTAGGTAGGTGGATAGAGAGAGGGAGAAATACGGTAGGTAGGTGGATAGAGACAGGGAGAAATAAACTAGGTAGGTAGGTAGGTGGATAGAGAGAGGGAAAATACACTAGGTAGGTAGGTAGGTGGATAGAGAGAGGGAGAAATAAACTAGGTAGGTAGGTGGATAGAGATAGGGAAAAATAAAATAGGTAGGTAGGTAGAGAGGGGGAGAAATACACTAGGTAGGTAGGTAAGTAGGCAAGTGGATAGAGAGCGAGAGAAATACACTAGGTAGGAAGGTAGGTAGGTGGATAGAGAGAGGGAGGGAGAAATACACTAGGTAGGTAGGTAGGTAGGTAGGTATGTAGGTAGGTGGATAGAGAGAGGGAGAAATACACTAGGTAGGTAGGTAGGTGGATAGAGAGGGAGAAATACACTAGGTAGGTAGGTAGGTAGGTAGGTAGGTAGGTATGTAGGTAGGTGGATAGAGAGAGGGAGAAATACGGTAGGTAGGTGGATAGAGAGAGGGATAAATAAACTAGGTAGGTAGGTAGAGATAGGGGGAAATACAGTAGGTAGGGAGGTAAGTAGGTGGGTAGGTAATTAGGTAGGTAGGTAGGTAGGTAGGTAGGTAGGTAGGTAGGTAGAGGGATAGAGAGAGGGAGAAATACAGAAGGTAGGTAGGTAGGTAGGTAGGTAGGTAGATAGAGAGAGGGAGAAATACAGTAGGTAGGTAGGTAGGTAGGTAGGTAGGTGGATAGAAAGAGGGAGAAATACACTAGGTAGGTAGGTAGGTAGGTGGATAGAGAGAGGGAGAAATACACTAGGTAGGTAGGTAGGTGGATAGAGAGAGGGAGAAATAACCTAGGTAGGTAGGTAGGTGGATAGAGAGAGGGAAATATACACTAGGTAGGTAGGTAGGTGGATAGAGAGAGGGAGAAATACACTAGGTAGGTAGGTAGGTAGATAGGAAAGTAGATAGAGAGAGGGAGAAATACACTAGGTAGGTAGGTAGGTGGATAGAGAGAGGGAGAAATACGCTAGGTAGGTAGGTAGGTAGGTAGATAGGAAGGTAGATAGAGAGAGGGAGATATACACTAGGTAGGTAGGTAGGTACCTAGGTGGATAGAGAGAGGGAGAAATAAACTTGGTAGGTAGGTAGGTATGTAGGTAGGTGGACAGAGAGAGGGAGAAATACACTAGGTAGGTAGGTTGGTAGGTAAGTGGATAGAGAGCGAGAGAAATACACTAGGTAGGTATGTAGGTAGGTGGATAGAGAGAGGGAGAAATACACTAGGTAGGTAGGTAAGTGGATAGAGAGCGAGAAAAATACACTAGGTTGGTATGTAGGTAGGTAGGTGGATAGAGAGAGGGAGAAATACAATAGGTAGGTAGGTAGGTAGGTAGGTAGGTGGCTAGAGAGAGGGAGAAATACAATAGGTAGGTAGGTAGGTGGATAGAGAGAGGGAGAAATACACTAGGTACGTAGGTAGGTAGGTAGGTAGGTAGGTAGGTAGGTAGGTAGGTAGGTAGGTGGATAGAGAGAGGGAGAAATACGGTAGGTAGGTAGGTGGATAGAGAGAGGGATAAATAAACTAGGTAGGTAGGTAGGTAGGTGGATAGAGAGAGGGAAATATACACTAGGTAGGTAGGTAGGTGGATAGAGAGAGGGGGAAATACACTAGGTAGGTAGGTAGGTAGGTAGGTAGGTAGGTAGGTAGGTAGGTAGGAAGGTAGATAGAGAGAGGGAGAAATACACTAGGTAGGTAGGTAGGTAGGTAGGTAGGTAGGTAGGTAGGTAGGTAGGTAGGTAGGTAGGTAGGTAGGTGGATAGAGAGAGGGAGAAATACGCTAGGTAGGTAGGTAGGTGGATAGAGAGAGGGAGAAATACACTTGGTAGGTAGGTAGGTATGTAGGTAGGTGGACAGTGAGAGGGAGAAATACACCAGGTAGGTAGGTAGGTAGGTAGGTAGGTAGGTGGATAGAGAGAGGGAGAAATACACTAGGTAGGTAGGTAGGTAGGTAGAGGCATAGAGAGAGGGAGAAATACAGAAGGTAGGTAGGTAGGTAGGTAGGTAGGTAGGTAGGTAGGTAGGTAGGTAGGTGGACAGAGAGACGGAGAAATACACTAGGTAGGTAGGTTGGTATGTAGGTAGGTGGATAGAGAGAGGGAGAAATACACTAGGTAGGTAGGTAGGTAGGTGGATAGAGAGAGGGAGAAATACACTAGGTAGGTAGGTAGGTAGGTGGATAGAGAGAGGGAGAAATACACTAGGTAGGTAGGTAGGTAAGTGGATAGAGAGCGAGAGAAATACACTAGGTAGGTACCTAGGTGGATAGAGAGAGGGAGAAATACACTAGGTAGGTAGGTTGGTAGGTGGATAGAGAGAGGGACAAATACACTAGGTTAGGTAGGTAGGTAGGTAGGTAAGTAGGTAGGTAGGTAGGTGGATAGAGAGAGGGAGAAATACACTAGGCAGGTAGGTAGGTGGATAGAGAGAGGGAGAAATACACTAGGTAGGTTGGTGGATAGAGAGAGGGAGAAATAAACTAGGTAGGTAGGTGGATAGAGAGAGGGAGAAATAAACTAGGTAGGTAGGTAGAGAGAGGGAGAAATACACTAGGTAGGTAGGTAGGTAGGTAAGTGGATAGAGAGCGAGAGAAGTACACTAGGTAGATAGGTAGGTGGATAGAGAGGGAGAAATACACTAGGTACGTAGGTAGGTAAGTAGGTAGGTAGGTAGGTAGGTATGTAGGTAGGTGGATAGAGAGAGGGAGAAATACGGTAGGTAGGTAGGTGGATAGAGAGAGGGATAAATAAACTAGGTAGGTAGGTAGAGATAGGGAGAAATACAGTAGGTAGGGAGGTAAGTAGGTGGGGAGGTAATTAGGTAGGTAGGTAGGTAGAGGGATAGAGAGAGGGAGAAATACAGAAGGTAGGTAGGTAGGTAGGTAGGTAGGTAGGTAGGTAGGTATGTAGGTAGGTAGGTAGGTAGGTAGGTAGGTAGGTAGATAGAGAGAGGGAGAAATACACTAGGTAGGTAGGTAGGTAGGTGGATAGAGAGAAGGAGAAATACACTAGGTAAGTAGGTAGGTAGGTAGGTAGATAGAGAGAGGGAGAAATACACTAGGTAGGTAGGTGGGTGGATAGAGAGAGGGAGAAATAAACTAGGTAGGTAGGTCGGTAGGTGGATAGAGAGAGGGAAATATACACTAGGTAGGTAGGTAGATAGGTAGATAGAGAGAGGGAGAAATACACTAGGTAGGTAGGTAGGTAGGTAGGTAAGTAGGTGGATAGAGAGAGGGAGAAATACGCTAGGTAGGTAGGTAGGTGGATAGAGAGAGGGAGAAATACACTTGGTAGGTAGGTAGGTATGTAGGTAGGTGGACAGAGAGAGGGAGAAATACACCAGGTAGGTAGGTAGGTAGGTAGGTAGGTAGGTAGGTAGGTAGGTAGGTGGATAGAGAGAGGGAGAAATACACTAGGTAGGTAGGTAGGTAGGTAGGTAGGTGGATAGAGAGAGGGAGAAATACACTAGGTAGGTAGGTAGGTAGGTAGGTAGGTAGGTAGGTAGGTAGAGGCATAGAGAGAGGGAGAAATACAGAAGGTAGGTAGGTAGGTAGGTAGGTAGGTAGGTAGGTGGACAGAGAGACGGAGAAATACACTAGGTAGGTAGGTTGGTATGTAGGTAGGTGGATAGAGAGAGGGAGAAATACACTAGGTAGGTAGGTAGGTAGGTGGATAGAGAGAGGGAGAAATACACTAGGTAGGTAGGTAGGTGGATAGAGAGAGGGAGAAATACACTAGGTAGTTAGGTGGATAGAGAGAGGGAGAAATAAACTAGGTAGGTAGGTAGAGAGAGGGAGAAATACACTAGGTAGGTAGGTTGGTATGTAGGTAGGTGGATAGAGAGAGGGAGAAATACACTAGGTAGGTAGGTAGGTAGGTAGGTAGGTAGGTAGGTAGGTAGGTAGGTGGATAGAGAGAGGGAGAAATACACTAGGTAGGTAGGTAGGTAGGTTGATAGAGAGAGGGAGAAATACACTAGGTAGGTAGGTAGGTAAGTGGATAGAGAGCGAGAGAAATACACTAGGTAGGTACCTAGGTGGATAGAGAGAGGGAGAAATACACTAGGTAGGTAGGTTGGTAGGTGGATAGAGAGAGAGAGAAATACACTAGGTTAGGTAGGTAGGTAGGTAGGTAAGTAGGTAGGTAGGTAGGTAGGTAGGTAGGTAGGTAGGTAGGTGGATAGAGAGAGGGAGAAATACACTAGGTAGGTAGGTTGGTAGGTAAGTGGATAGAGAGAGAGAGAAATACACTAGGTAGGTATGTAGGCAGGTGGATAGAGAGAGGGAGAAATACACTAGGTAGGTAGGTAGGTAGGTAGGTAGGTAGGTAGGTAGGTGGATAGAGAGAGGGACAAATACACTAGGTAGGTAGGTAAGTGGATAGAGAGCGAGAGAAATACAGTAGGTAGGTAGGTAGATAGGTGGATAGAGACAGGGAGAAATACACTAGGTAGGTAGGTAGGTGGATAGGGACAGGGAGAAATAAACTAGGTAGGTAGGTAGGTGGATAGAGAGAGGGAAAAATACACTAGGTAGGTAGGTTGGGAGCTAGGTAGGTAGGTAGGTAGGTGGATAGAGAGCAAGAGAAATACACTAGGTAGGAAGGTAGGTAGGTGGATAGAGACAGGGAGAAATACAGTAGGTAGGTAGGTAGGTAGGTAGGTAGGTAGGTAGAGTGATAAAGAGGGAGAAATACATGTAGGTAGGTAGGTAGATAGGTGGATAGAGACAGGGAGAAATACACTAGGTAGGTAGGTAGGTGGATAGAGACAGGGAGAAATAAACTAGGTAGGTAGGTAGGTGGATAGAGAGCGGGAGAAAAACACTAGGTGGGTAGGTAGGTAGGTAGGTGGATAGAGAGAGGGAGAAATACACTAGGCAGGTAGGTAAGTAGGCAAGTGGATAGAGAGCGAGAGAAATACACTAGGTAGGAAGGTAGGTAGGTGGATAGAGAGAGGGAGAAATACACTAGGTAAGTAGGTAGGTGGATAGAGAGAGGGAGAAATACACTAGGTAGTTAGGTGGATAGAGAGAGGGAGAAATAAACTAGGTAGGTAGGTAGAGAGAGGGAGAAATACAATAGGTAGGTAGGTAGGTAGGTAGGTAGGTAGGTGGAAAGAGAGAAGGAGAAATACACTAGGTAAGTAGGTAGGTAGGTAGGTGGATAGAGAGAGGGAAATATACACTAGGTAGGTAGGTAGGTGGATAGAGAGAGGGAGAAATACACTAGGAAGGTAGGTAGGTAGGAAGGTAGATAGAGAGAGGGAGAAATACACTAGGTAGGTAGGTAGGTAGGTGGATAGAGAGAGGGAGAAATACACTAGGTAGGTAGGTAGGTACCTAGGTGGATAGAGAGAGGGAGAAATACACTTGGTAGGTAGGTAGGTATGTAGGTAGGTGGATAGAGAGAGGGAGAAATACGGTAGGTAGGTAGGTGGATAGAGAGAGGGAGAAATACACTAGGTAGGTAGGTGGATAGAGAGAGGGAGAAATACACTAGGCAGGTAGGTAGGTGGATAGAGAGAGGGAGAAATACACTAGGTAGGTTGGTGGATAGAGAGAGGGAGAAATAAACTAGGTAGGTAGGTGGATAGAGAGAGGGATAAATAAACTAGGTAGGTAGGTAGAGATAGGGAGAAATACAGTAGGTAGGGAGGTAAGTAGGTGGGGAGGTAATTAGGTAGGTAGGTAGGTAGAGGGATAGAGAGAGGGAGAAATACGGAAGGTAGGTAGGTAGGTAGGTAGGTAGGTAGGTAGGTATGTATGTAGGTAGGTAGGTAGGTAGGTAGGTAGGTAGGTAGATAGAGAGAGGGAGAAATACACTAGGTAGGTAGGTAGGTAGGTGGATAGAGAGAAGGAGAAATACACTAGGTAAGTAGGTAGGTAGGTAGGTAGATAGAGAGAGGGAGAAATACACTAGGTAGGTAGGTGGGTGGATAGAGAGAGGGAGAAATAAACTAGGTAGGTAGGTCGGTAGGTGGATAGAGAGAGGGAAATATACACTAGGTAGGTAGGTAGGTAGATAGAGAGAGGGAGAAATACACTAGGTAGGTAGGTAGGTAGGTAGGTAAGTAGGTGGATAGAGAGAGGGAGAAATACGCTAGGTAGGTAGGTAGGTGGATAGAGAGAGGGAGAAATACACTTGGTAGGTAGGTAGGTATGTAGGTAGGTGGACAGAGAGAGGGAGAAATACACCAGGTAGGTAGGTAGGTAGGTAGGTAGGTAGGTGGATAGAGAGAGGGAGAAATACACTAGGTAGGTAGGTAGGTAGGTAGGTAGGTAGGTAGAGGCATAGAGAGAGGGAGAAATACAGAAGGTAGGTAGGTAGGTAGGTAGGTAGGTAGGTAGGTAGGTAGGTAGGTAGGTAGGTAGGTAGGTAGGTGGACAGAGAGACGGAGAAATACACTAGGTAGGTAGGTTGGTATGTAGGTAGGTGGATAGAGAGAGGGAGAAATACACTAGGTAGGTAGGTAGGTAGAGAGAGGGAGAAATACACTAGGTAGGTAGGTAGGTGGATAGAGAGAAGGAGAAATACACTAGGTAAGTAGGTAGGTAGGTAGGTAGGTAGGTAGATAGAGAGAGGGAGAAATACACTAGGTAGGTAGGTGGGTGGATAGAGAGAGGGAGAAATAAACTAGGTAGGTAGGTAGGTAGGTGGATAGAGAGAGGGAAATATACACTAGGTAGGTAGGTAGGTGGATAGAGAGAGGGGGAAATACACTAGGTAGGTAGGTAGGTAGGTAGGTAGGTAGGTAGGTAGGTAGGTAGGTAGGTAGGTAGGTAGGAAGGTAGATAGAGAGAGGGAGAAATACACTAGGTAGGTAGGTAGGTAGGTAGGTAGGTAGGTAGGTAGGTAGGTGGATAGAGAGAGGGAGAAATATGCTAGGTAGGTAGGTAGGTGGATAGAGAGAGGGAGAAATACACTTGGTAGGTAGGTAGGTATGTAGGTAGGTGGACAGTGAGAGGGAGAAATACACCAGGTAGGTAGGTAGGTAGGTAGGTAGGTAGGTAGGTGGAAAGAGAGAGGGAGAAATACACTAGGTAGGTAGGTAGGTAGGTAGAGGCATAGAGAGAGGGAGAAATACAGAAGGTAGGTAGGTAGGTAGGTAGGTAGGTAGGTAGGTAGGTAGGTAGGTAGGTAGGTAGGTAGGTAGGTGGACAGAGAGACGGAGAAATACACTAGGTAGGTAGGTTGGTATGTAGGTAGGTGGATAGAGAGAGGGAGAAATACACTAGGTAGGTAGGTAGGTGGATAGAGAGAGGGAGAAATACACTAGGTAGGTAGGTAGGTAGGTGGATAGAGAGAGGGAGAAATACACTAGGTAGGTAGGTAGGTAAGTGGATAGAGAGCGAGAGAAATACACTAGGTAGGTACCTAGGTGGATAGAGAGAGGGAGAAATACACTAGGTAGGTAGGTTGGTAGGTGGATAGAGAGAGGGACAAATACACTAGGTTAGGTAGGTAGGTAGGTAGGTAGGTAAGTAGGTAGGTAGGTAGGTGGATAGAGAGAGGGAGAAATACACTAGGCAGGTAGGTAGGTGGATAGAGAGAGGGAGAAATACACTAGGTAGGTTGGTGGATAGAGAGAGGGAGAAATAAACTAGGTAGGTAGGTGGATAGAGAGAGGGAGAAATAAACTAGGTAGGTAGGTAGAGAGAGGGAGAAATACACTAGGTAGGTAGGTAGGTAAGTGGATAGAGAGCGAGAGAAGTACACTAGGTAGGTAGGTAGGTGGATAGAGAGGGAGAAATACACTAGGTACGTAGGTAGGTAAGTAGGTAGATAGGTAGGTAGGTATGTAGGTAGGTGGATAGAGAGAGGGAGAAATACGGTAGGTAGGTAGGTAGGTGGATAGAGAGAGGGATAAATAAACTAGGTAGGTAGGTAGAGATAGGGAGAAATACAGTAGGTAGGGAGGTAAGTAGGTGGGGAGGTAATTAGGTAGGTAGGTAGGTAGAGGGATAGAGAGAGGGAGAAATACAGAAGGTAGGTAGGTAGGTAGGTAGGTAGGTAGGTAGGTAGGTAGGTATGTAGGTAGGTAGGTAGGTAGGTAGATAGAGAGAGGGAGAAATACACTAGGTAGGTAGGTAGGTAGGTGGATAGACAGAAGGAGAAATACACTAGGTAAGTAGGTAGGTAGGTAGGTAGATAGAGAGAGGGAGAAATACACTAGGTAGGTAGGTGGGTGGATAGAGAGAGGGAGAAATAAACTAGGTAGGTAGGTCGGTAGGTGGATAGAGAGAGGGAAATATACACTAGGTAGGTAGGTAGGTAGATAGAGAGAGGGAGAAATACACTAGGTAGGTAGGTAGGTAGGTAGGTAAGTAGGTGGATAGAGAGAGGGAGAAATACGCTAGGTAGGTAGGTAGGTGGATAGAGAGAGGGAGAAATACACTTGGTAGGTAGGTAGGTATGTAGGTAGGTGGACAGAGAGAGGGAGAAATACACCAGGTAGGTAGGTAGGTAGGTAGGTAGGTAGGTAGGTAGGTAGGTGGATAGAGAGAGGGAGAAATACACTAGGTAGGTAGGTAGGTAGGTAGGTAGGTAGGTAGGTGGATAGAGAGAGGGAGAAATACACTAGGTAGGAAGGTAGGTAGGTAGGTAGGTAGGTAGAGGCATAGAGAGAGGGAGAAATACAGAAGGTAGGTAGGTAGGTAGGTAGGTAGGTAGGTGGACAGAGAGACGGAGAAATACACTAGGTAGGTAGGTTGGTATATAGGTAGGTGGATAGAGAGAGGGAGAAATACACTAGGTAGGTAGGTAGGTAGGTGGATAGAGAGAGGGAGAAATACACTAGGTAGGTAGGTAGGTGGATAGAGAGAGGGAGAAATACACTAGGTAGTTAGGTGGATAGAGAGAGGGAGAAATAAACTAGGTAGGTAGGTAGAGAGAGGGAGAAATACACTAGGTAGGTAGGTTGGTATGTAGGTAGGTGGATAGAGAGAGGGAGAAATACACTAGGTAGGTAGGTAGGTAGGTAGGTAGGTAGGTAGGTAGGTAGGTAGGTAGGTAGGTGGATAGAGAGAGGGAGAAATACACTAGGTAGGTAGGTAGGTAGGTTGATCGAGAGAGGGAGAAATACACTAGGTAGGTAGGTAGGTAAGTGGATAGAGAGCGAGAGAAATACACTAGGTAGGTACCTAGGTGTATAGAGAGAGGGAGAAATACACTAGGTAGGTAGGTTGGTAGGTGGATAGAGAGAGAGAGAAATACACTAGGTTAGGTAGGTAGGTAGGTAGGTAAGTAGGTAGGTAGGTAGGTAGGTAGGTAGGTAGGTAGGTAGGTAGGTGGATAGAGGGAGGGAGAAATACACTAGGTAGGTAGGTTGGTAGGTAAGTGGATAGAGAGAGAGAGAAATACACTAGGTAGGTATGTAGGCAGGTGGATAGAGAGAGGGACAAATACACTAGGTAGGTAGGTAAGTGGATAGAGAGCGAGAGAAATACAGTAGGTAGGTAGGTAGATAGGTGGATAGAGACAGGGAGAAATACACTAGATAGGTAGGTAGGTGGATAGAGACAGGGAGAAATAAACTAGGTAGGTAGGTAGGTGGATAGAGAGAGGGAAAAATACACTAGGTAGGTAGGTTGGGAGCTAGGTAGGTAGGTAGGTAGGTGGATAGAGAGCAAGAGAAATACACTAGGTAGGAAGGTAGGTAGGTGGATAGAGACAGGGAGAAATACAGTAGGTAGGTAGGTAGGTAGGTAGGTAGGTAGGTAGGTAGGTGGATAGAGACAGGGAGAAATACACTAGGTAGGTAGGTAGGTGGATAGAGACAGGGAGAAATAAACTAGGTAGGTAGGTAGGTGGATAGAGAGCGGGAGAAATACACTAGGTGGGTAGGTAGGTAGGTAGGTGGATAGAGAGAGGGAGAAATACACTAGGCAGGTAGGTAAGTAGGCAAGTGGATAGAGAGCGAGAGAAATACACTAGGTAGGAAGGTAGGTAGGTGGATAGAGAGAGGGAGAAATACACTAGGTAAGTAGGTAGGTGGATAGAGAGAGGGAGAAATACACTAGGTAATTAGGTGGATAGAGAGAGGGAGAAATAAACTAGGTAGGTAGGTAGAGAGAGGGAGAAATACAATAGGTAGGTAGGTAGGTAGGTAGGTAGGTAGGTAGGTAGGTAGGTGGAAAGAGAGAAGGAGAAATACACTAGGTAAGTAGGTAGGTAGGTAGGTGGATAGAGAGAGGGAAATATACACTAGGTAGGTAGGTAGGTGGATAGAGAGAGGGAGAAATACACTAGGAAGGTAGGTAGGTAGGAAGGTAGATAGAGAGAGGGAGAAATACACTAGGTAGGTAGGTAGGTAGGTGGATAGAGAGAGGGAGAAATACACTAGGTAGGTAGGTACCTAGGTGGATAGAGAGAGGGAGAAATACACTTGGTAGGTAGGTAGGTATGTAGGTAGGTGGATAGAGAGAGGGAGAAATACGGTAGGTAGGTAGGTGGATAGAGAGAGGGAGAAATACACTAGGTAGGTAGGTGGATAGAGAGAGGGAGAAATACACTAGGCAGGTAGGTAGGTGGATAGAGAGAGGGAGAAATACACTAGGTAGGTTGGTGGATAGAGAGAGGGAGAAATAAACTAGGTAGGTAGGTGGATAGAGAGAGGGATAAATAAACTAGGTAGGTAGGTAGAGATAGGGAGAAATACAGTAGGTAGGGAGGTAAGTAGGTGGGGAGGTAATTAGGTAGGTAGGTAGGTAGAGGGATAGAGAGAGGGAGAAATACAGAAGGTAGGTAGGTAGGTAGGTAGGTAGGTAGGTATGTATGTAGGTAGGTAGGTAGGTAGGTAGGTAGGTAGGTATGTAGGTAGGTGGATAGAGAGAGGGAGAAATACACTAGGTAGGTAGGTAGGTAGGTGGATAGAGAGAAGGAGAAATACACTAGGTAAGTAGGTAGGTAGGTAGGTAGATAGAGAGAGGGAGAAATACACTAGGTAGGTAGGTGGGTGGATAGAGAGAGGGAGAAATAAACTAGGTAGGTAGGTCGGTAGGTGGATAGAGAGAGGGAAATATACACTAGGTAGGTAGGTAGGTAGATAGAGAGAGGGAGAAATACACTAGGTAGGTAGGTAGGTAGGTAGGTAAGTAGGTGGATAGAGAGAGGGAGAAATACGCTAGGTAGGTAGGTAGGTGGATAGAGAGAGGGAGAAATACACTTGGTAGGTAGGTAGGTATGTAGGTAGGTGGACAGAGAGAGGGAGAAATACACCAGGTAGGTAGGTAGGTAGGTAGGTAGGTGGATAGAGAGAGGGAGAAATACACTAGGTAGGTAGGTAGGTAGGTAGGTAGGTAGAGGCATAGAAAGAGGGAGAAATACAGAAGGTAGGTAGGTAGGTAGGTAGGTAGGTAGGTAGGTAGGTAGGTAGGTAGGTAGGTGGACAGAGAGACGGAGAAATACACTAGGTAGGTAGGTTGGTATGTAGGTAGGTGGATAGAGAGAGGGAGAAATACACTAGGTAGGTAGGTAGGTAGGTGGATAGAGAGAGGGAGAAATACACTAGGTAGTTAGGTGGATAGAGAGAGGGAGAAATAAACTAGGTAGGTAGGTAGAGAGAGGGAGAAATACACTAGGTAGGTAGGTTGGTATGTAGGTAGGTGGATAGAGAGAGGGAGAAATACACTAGGTAGGTAGGTAGGTAGGTAGGTAGGTAGGTAGGTAGGTAGGTAGGTGGATAGAGAGAGGGAGAAATACACTAGGTAGGTAGGTAGGTAGGTAGGTTGATAGAGAGAGGGAGAAATACACTAGGTAGGTAGGTAGGTAAGTGGATAGAGAGCGAGAGAAATACACTAGGTAGGTACCTAGGTGGATAGAGAGAGGGAGAAATACACTAGGTAGGTAGGTTGGTAGGTGGATAGAGAGAGAGAGAAATACACTAGGTTAGGTAGGTAGGTAGGTAGGTAAGTAGGTAGGTAGGTAGGTAGGTAGGTAGGTAGGTAGGTGGATAGAGAGAGGGAGAAATACACTAGGTAGGTAGGTTGGTAGGTAAGTGGATAGAGAGAGAGAGAAATACACTAGGTAGGTATGTAGGCAGGTGGATAGAGAGAGGGAGAAATACACTAGGTAGGTAGGTAGGTAGGTAGGTAGGTGGATAGAGAGAGGGACAAATACACTAGGTAGGTAGGTAAGTGGATAGAGAGCGAGAGAAATACAGTAGGTAGGTAGGTAGATAGGTGGATAGAGACAGGGAGAAATACACTAGGTAGGTAGGTAGGTGGATAGAGACAGGGAGAAATAAACTAGGTAGGTAGGTAGGTGGATAGAGAGAGGGAAAAATACACTAGGTAGGTAGGTTGGGAGCTAGGTAGGTAGGTAGGTAGGTAGGTGGATAGAGAGCAAGAGAAATACACTAGGTAGGAAGGTAGGTAGGTGGATAGAGACAGGGAGAAATACAGTAGGTAGGTAGGTAGGTAGGTAGGTAGGTAGGTAGCTAGAGTGATAAAGAGGGAGAAATACATGTAGGTAGGTAGGTAGATAGGTGGATAGAGACAGGGAGAAATACACTAGGTAGGTAGGTAGGTGGATAGAGACAGGGAGAAATACACTAGGTAGGTAGGTAGGTGGATAGAGAGCGGGAGAAATACACTAGGTGGGTAGGTAGGTAGGTAGGTGGATAGAGAGAGGGAGAAATACACTAGGCAGGTAGGTAAGTAGGCAAGTGGATAGAGAGCGAGAGAAATACACTAGGTAGGAAGGTAGGTAGGTGGATAGAGAGAGGGAGAAATACACTAGGTAAGTAGGTAGGTGGATAGAGAGAGGGAGAAATACACTAGGTAGTTAGGTGGATAGAGAGAGGGAGAAATAAACTAGGTAGGTAGGTAGAGAGAGGGAGAAATACAATAGGTAGGTAGGTAGGTAGGTAGGTAGGTAGGTAGGTAGGTAGGTAGGTAGGTAGGTGGAAAGAGAGAAGGAGAAATACACTAGGTAAGTAGGTAGGTAGGTAGGTGGATAGAGAGAGGGAAATATACACTAGGTAGGTAGGTAGGTGGATAGAGAGAGGGAGAAATACACTAGGAAGGTAGGTAGGTAGGAAGGTAGATAGAGAGAGGGAGAAATACACTAGGTAGGTAGGTAGGTAGGTGGATAGAGAGAGGGAGAAATACACTAGGTAGGTAGGTAGGTACCTAGGTGGATAGAGAGAGGGAGAAATACACTTGGTAGGTAGGTAGGTATGTAGGTAGGTGGATAGAGAGAGGGAGAAATACGGTAGGTAGGTAGGTGGATAGAGAGAGGGAGAAATACACTAGGTAGGTAGGTGGATAGAGAGAGGGAGAAATACACTAGGCAGGTAGGTAGGTGGATAGAGAGAGGGAGAAATACACTAGGTAGGTTGGTGGATAGAGAGAGGGAGAAATAAACTAGGTAGGTAGGTGGATAGAGAGAGGGATAAATAAACTAGGTAGGTAGGTAGAGATAGGGAGAAATACAGTAGGTAGGGAGGTAAGTAGGTGGGGAGGTAATTAGGTAGGTAGGTAGGTAGAGGGATAGAGAGAGGGAGAAATACAGAAGGTAGGTAGGTAGGTAGGTAGGTAGGTAGGTAGGTATGTAGGTAGGTAGGTAGGTAGGTAGGTAGGTAGGTAGGTAGGTAGATAGAGAGAGGGAGAAATACACTAGGTAGGTAGGTAGGTAGGTGGATAGAGAGAAGGAGAAATACACTAGGTAAGTAGGTAGGTAGGTAGGTAGATAGAGAGAGGGAGAAATACACTAGGTAGGTAGGTGGGTGGATAGAGAGAGGGAGAAATAAACTAGGTAGGTAGGTCGGTAGGTGGATAGAGAGAGGGAAATATACACTAGGTAGGTAGGTAGGTAGATAGAGAGAGGGAGAAATACACTAGGTAGGTAGGTAGGTAGGTAGGTAAGTAGGTGGATAGAGAGAGGGAGAAATACGCTAGGTAGGTAGGTAGGTGGATAGAGAGAGGGAGAAATACACTTGGTAGGTAGGTAGGTATGTAGGTAGGTGGACAGAGAGAGGGAGAAATACACCAGGTAGGTAGGTAGGTAGGTAGGTAGGTGGATAGAGAGAGGGAGAAATACACTAGGTAGGTAGGTAGGTAGGTAGGTAGGTAGGTAGAGGCATAGAGAGAGGGAGAAATACAGAAGGTAGGTAGGTTGGTATGTAGGTAGGTGGATAGAGAGAGGGAGAAATACACTAGGTAGGTAGGTAGGTAGGTGGATAGAGAGAGGGAGAAATACACTAGGTAGGTAGGTAGGTGGATAGAGAGAGGGAGAAATACACTAGGTAGTTAGGTGGATAGAGAGAGGGAGAAATAAACTAGGTAGGTAGGTAGAGAGAGGGAGAAATACACTAGGTAGGTAGGTTGGTATGTAGGTAGGTGGATAGAGAGAGGGAGAAATACACTAGGTAGGTAGGTAGGTAGGTAGGTAGGTAGGTAGGTAGGTAGGTAGGTAGGTAGGTAGGTGGATAGAGAGAGGGAGAAATACACTAGGTAGGTAGGTAGGTAGGTTGATAGAGAGAGGGAGAAATACACTAGGTAGGTAGGTAGGTAAGTGGATAGAGAGCGAGAGAAATACACTAGGTAGGTACCTAGGTGGATAGAGAGAGGGAGAAATACACTAGGTAGGTACCTAGGTGGATAGAGAGAGGGAGAAATACACTAGGTAGGTAGGTTGGTAGGTGGATAGAGAGAGGGAGAAATACACTAGGTTAGGTAGGTAGGTAGGTAGGTAAGTAGGTAGGTAGGTAGGTAGGTAGGTAGGTAGGTGGATAGAGAGAGGGAGAAATACACTAGGTAGGTAGGTTGGTAGGTAAGTGGATAGAGAGAGAGAGAAATACACTAGGTAGGTATGTAGGCAGGTGGATAGAGAGAGGGAGAAATACACTAGGTAGGTAGGTAGGTAGGTAGGTAGGTAGGTAGGTAGGTGGATAGAGAGAGGGACAAATACACTAGGTAGGTAGGTAAGTGGATAGAGAGCGAGAGAAATACACTAGGTAGGTATGTAGGCAGGTGGATAGAGAGAGGGAGAAATACACTAGGTAGGTAGGTAGGTAGGTAGGTAGGTAGGTAGATAGGTGGATAGAGACAGGGAGAAATACACTAGGTAGGTAGGTAGGTGGATAGAGACAGGGAGAAATAAACTAGGTAGGTAGGTAGGTGGATAGAGAGAGGGAAAAATACACTAGGTAGGTAGGTTGGGAGCTAGGTAGGTAGGTAGGTAGGTGGATAGAGAGAGGGAGAAATACACTAGGTGGGTAGGTAGGTAGGTAGGTGGATAGAGAGAGGGAGAAATACACTGGGCAGGTAGGTAAGTAGGCAAGTGGATAGAGAGCGAGAGAAATACACTAGGTAGGAAGGTAGGTAGGTGGATAGAGACAGGGAGAAATACAGTAGGTAGGTAGGTAGGTAGGTAGGTAGGTAGGTAGGTAGGTAGGTAGGTAGGTAGGTAGAGTGATAAAGAGGGAGAAATACATGTAGGTAGGTAGGTAGATAGGTGGATAGAGACAGGGAGAAATACACTAGGTAGGTAGGTAGGTGGATAGAGACAGGGAGAAATAAACTAGGTAGGTAGGTAGGTGGATAGAGAGCGGGAGAAATACACTAGGTGGGTAGGTAGGTAGGTAGGTGGATAGAGAGAGGGAGAAATACACTAGGCAGGTAGGTAAGTAGGCAAGTGGATAGAGAGCGAGAGAAATACACTAGGTAGGAAGGTAGGTAGTTGGATAGAGAGAGGGAGAAATACACTAGGTAAGTAGGTAGGTGGATAGAGAGAGGGAGAAATACACTAGGTAGTTAGGTGGATAGAGAGAGGGAGAAATAAACTAGGTAGGTAGGTAGAGAGAGGGAGAAATACAATAGGTAGGTAGGTAGGTAGGTAGGTAGGTAGGTAGGTAGGTAGGTAGGTGGAAAGAGAGAAGGAGAAATACACTAGGTAAGTAGGTAGGTAGGTAGGTGGATAGAGAGAGGGAAATATACACTAGGTAGGTAGGTAGGTGGATAGAGAGAGGGAGAAATACACTAGGAAGGTAGGTAGGTAGGAAGGTAGATAGAGAGAGGGAGAAATACACTAGGTAGGTAGGTAGGTAGGTAGGTGGATAGAGAGAGGGAGAAATACACTAGGTAGGTAGGTAGGTACCTAGGTGGATAGAGAGAGGGAGAAATACACTTGGTAGGTAGGTAGGTATGTAGGTAGGTGGATAGAGAGGGAGAAATACACTAGGTAGGTAGGTAGATAGGTGGATAGAGACAGGGAGAAATACACTAGGTAGGTAGGTAGGTGGATAGAGACAGGGAGAAATAAACTAGGTAGGTAGGTAGGTGGATAGAGAGAGGGAAAAATACACTAGGTAGGTAGGTAGGTAGGTAGGTAGGTAGAGGCATAGAGAGAGGGAGAAATACAGAAGGTAGGTAGGTAGGTAGGTAGGTAGGTAGGTAGGTAGGTAGGTAGGTAGGTGGACAGAGAGACGGAGAAATACACTAGGTAGGTAGGTTGGTATGTAGGTAGGTGGATAGAGAGAGGGAGAAATACACTAGGTAGGTAGGTAGGTGGATAGAGAGAGGGAGAAATACACTAGGTAGTTAGGTGGATAGAGAGAGGGAGAAATAAACTAGGTAGGTAGGTAGAGAGAGGGAGAAATACACTAGGTAGGTAGGTTGGTATGTAGGTAGGTGGATAGAGAGAGGGAGAAATACACTAGGTAGGTAGGTAGGTAGGTAGGTAGGTGGATAGAGAGAGGGAGAAATACACTAGGTAGGTAGGTAGGTAGGTTGATAGAGAGAGGGAGAAATACACTAGGTAGGTAGGTAGGTAAGTGGATAGAGAGCGAGAGAAATACACTAGGTAGGTACCTAGGTGGATAGAGAGAGGGAGAAATACACTAGGTAGGTAGGTTGGTAGGTGGATAGAGAGAGGGAGAAATACACTAGGTAAGTAGGTAGAGAGAGGGAGAAATACACTAGGTAGGTAGGTTGGTATGTAGGTAGGTGGATAGAGAGAGGGAGAAATACACTAGGTAGGTAGGTAGGTAGGTAGGTAGGTAGGTGGATAGAGAGAGGGAGAAATACACTAGGTAGGTAGGTAGGTAGGTTGATAGAGAGAGGGAGAAATACACTAGGTAGGTAGGTAAGTGGATAGAGAGCGAGAGAAATACACTAGGTAGGTACCTAGGTGGATAGAGAGAGGGAGAAATACACTAGGTAGGTAGGTTGGTAGGTGGATAGAGAGAGGGAGAAATACACTAGGTTAGGTAGGTAGGTAGGTAGGTAAGTAGTTAGGTAGGTAGGTAGGTAGGTAGGTGGATAGAGAGAGGGAGAAATACACTAGGTAGGTAGGTTGGTAGGTAAGTGGATAGAGAGCGAGAGAAATACACTAGGTAGGTATGTAGGTAGGTGGATAGAGAAAGGGAGAAATACACTAGGTAGGTAGGTAGGTAGGTAGGTAGGTAGGTGGATAGAGAGAGGGAGAAATACACTAGGTAGGTAGGTAAGTGGATAGAGAGCGAGAGAAATACAGTAGGTAGGTAGGTAGATAGGTGGATAGAGACAGGGAGAAATACACTAGGTAGGTAGGTAGGTGGATAGAGACAGGGAGAAATAAACTAGGTAGGTAGGTAGGTGGATAGAGAGAGGGAAAAATACACTAGGTAGGTAGGTTGGGAGCTAGGTAGGTAGGTAGGTAGGTGGATAGAGAGAGGGAGAAATACACTGGGCAGGCAGGTAAGTAGGCAAGTGGATAGAGAGCGAGAGAAATACACTAGGTAGGAAGGTAGGTAGGTGGATAGAGACAGGGAGAAATACAGTAGGTAGGTAGGTAGGTAGGTAGGTAGGTAGGTAGGTAGGTAGGTAGGTAGGTAGGTAGGTAGAGTGATAAAGAGGGAGAAATACATGTAGGTAGGTAGGTAGATAGGTGGATAGAGAGAAGGAGAAATACACTAGGTAAGTAGGTAGGTAGGTAGGTGGATAGAGAGAGGGAGAAATACACTAGGTAGGTAGGTAGGTGGATAGAGAGAGGGAGAAATAAACTAGGTAGGTAGGTAGGTGGATAGAGAGAGGGAAATATACACTAGGTACGTAGGTAGGTGGATAGAGAGAGGGAGAAATACACTAGGTAGGTAGGTAGGTAGGTAGGAAGGTAGATAGAGAGACAGAGAAATACACTAGGTAGGTAGGTAGGTGGATAGAGAGAGGGAGAAATACACTTGGTAGGTAGGTAGGTATGTAGATAGGTGGACAGAGAGAGGGAGAAATACACCAGGTAGGTAGGTAGGTAGGTAGGTGGATAGAGAGAGGGAAATATACACTAGGTAGGTAGGTAGGTGGATAGAGAGAGGGAGAAATACACTAGGAAGGTAGGTAGGTAGGAAGGTAGATAGAGAGAGGGAGAAATACACTAGGTAGGTAGGTAGGTAGGTAGGTGGATAGAGAGAGGGAGAAATACACTAGGTAGGTAGGTAGGTACCTAGGTGGATAGAGAGAGGGAGAAATACACTTGGTAGGTAGGTAGGTATGTAGGTAGGTGGATAGAGAGGGAGAAATACACTAGGTAGGTAGGTAGATAGGTGGATAGAGACAGGGAGAAATACACTAGGTAGGTAGGTAGGTGGATAGAGACAGGGAGAAATAAACTAGGTAGGTAGGTAGGTGGATAGAGAGAGGGAAAAATACACTAGGTAGGTAGGTAGGTAGGTAGAGGCATAGAGAGAGGGAGAAATACAGAAGGTAGGTAGGTAGGTAGGTAGGTAGGTAGGTAGGTAGGTAGGTAGGTAGGTGGACAGAGAGACGGAGAAATACACTAGGTAGGTAGGTTGGTATGTAGGTAGGTGGATAGAGAGAGGGAGAAATACACTAGGTAGGTAGGTAGGTGGATAGAGAGAGGGAGAAATACACTAGGTAGTTAGGTGGATAGAGAGAGGGAGAAATAAACTAGGTAGGTAGGTAGAGAGAGGGAGAAATACACTAGGTAGGTAGGTTGGTATGTAGGTAGGTGGATAGAGAGAGGGAGAAATACACTAGGTAGGTAGGTAGGTAGGTAGGTAGGTGGATAGAGAGAGGGAGAAATACACTAGGTAGGTAGGTAGGTAGGTTGATAGAGAGAGGGAGAAATACACTAGGTAGGTAGGTAGGTAAGTGGATAGAGAGCGAGAGAAATACACTAGGTAGGTACCTAGGTGGATAGAGAGAGGGAGAAATACACTAGGTAGGTAGGTTGGTAGGTGGATAGAGAGAGGGAGAAATACACTAGGTAAGTAGGTAGAGAGAGGGAGAAATACACTAGGTAGGTAGGTTGGTATGTAGGTAGGTGGATAGAGAGAGGGAGAAATACACTAGGTAGGTAGGTAGGTAGGTAGGTAGGTAGGTAGGTAGGTGGATAGAGAGAGGGAGAAATACACTAGGTAGGTAGGTAAGTGGATAGAGAGCGAGAGAAATACACTAGGTAGGTACCTAGGTGGATAGAGAGAGGGAGAAATACACTAGGTAGGTAGGTTGGTAGGTGGATAGAGAGAGGGAGAAATACACTAGGTTAGGTAGGTAGGTAGGTAGGTAAGTAGTTAGGTAGGTAGGTAGGTAGGTAGGTGGATAGAGAGAGGGAGAAATACACTAGGTAGGTAGGTTGGTAGGTAAGTGGATAGAGAGCGAGAGAAATACACTAGGTAGGTATGTAGGTAGGTGGATAGAGAGAGGGAGAAATACACTAGGTAGGTAGGTAGGTAGGTAGGTAGGTGGATAGAGAGAGGGACAAATACACTAGGTAGGTAGGTAAGTGGATAGAGAGCGAGAGAAATACAGTAGGTAGGTAGGTAGATAGGTGGATAGAGACAGGGAGAAATACACTAGGTAGGTAGGTAGGTGGATAGAGACAGGGGGAAATAAACTAGGTAGGTAGGTAGGTGGATAGAGAGAGGGAAAAATACACTAGGTAGGTAGGTTGGGAGCTAGGTAGGTAGGTAGGTAGGTGGATAGAGAGAGGGAGAAATACACTAGGTGGGTAGGTAGGTAGGTAGGTGGATAGAGAGAGGGAGAAATACACTGGGCAGGCAGGTAAGTAGGCAAGTGGATAGAGAGCGAGAGAAATACACTAGGTAGGAAGGTAGGTAGGTGGATAGAGACAGGGAGAAATACAGTAGGTAGGTAGGTAGGTAGGTAGGTAGGTAGGTAGGTAGGTAGGTAGGTAGGTAGGTAGGTAGAGTGATAAAGAGGGAGAAATACATGTAGGTAGGTAGGTAGATAGGTGGATAGAGACAGGGAGAAATACACTAGGTAGGTAGGTAGGTGGATAGAGAGAGGGACAAATACACTAGGTAGGTAGGTAAGTGGATAGAGAGCGAGAGAAATACAGTAGGTAGGTAGGTAGATAGGTGGATAGAGACAGGGAGAAATACACTAGGTAGGTAGGTAGGTGGATAGAGAGCGAGAGAAATACAGTAGGTAGGTAGGTAGATAGGTGGATAGAGACAGGGAGAAATACACTAGGTAGGTAGGTGGATAGAGACAGGGAGAAATAAACTAGGTAGGTAGGTAGGTGGATAGAGAGAGGGAGAAATACACTAGGTGGGTAGGTAGGTAGGTAGGTGGATAGAGAGAGGGAGAAATACACTAGGCAGGTAGGTAAGTAGGCAAGTGGATAGAGAGCGAGAGAAATACACTAGGTAGGAAGGTAGGTAGGTGGATAGAGAGAGGGAGAAATACACTAGGTAAGTAGGTAGGTGGATAGAGAGAGGGAGAAATACACTAGGTAGTTAGGTGGATAGAGAGAGGGAGAAATAAACTAGGTAGGTAGGTAGAGAGAGGGAGAAATACAATAGGTAGGTAGGTAGGTAGGTAGGTATGTCGGTAGGTAGGTAGGTAGGTAGGTGGAAAGAGAGAAGGAGAAATACAATAGGTAAGTAGGTAGGTAGGTAGGTGGATAGAGAGAGGGAGAAATACACTAGGTAGGTAGGTAGGTGGATAGAGAGAGGGAGAAATAAACTAGGTAGGTAGGTAGGTGGATAGAGAGAGGGAAATATACACTAGGTAGGTAGGTAGGTGGATAGAGAGAGGGAGAAATACACTAGGTAGGTAGGTAGGTAGGTAGGAAGGTAGATAGAGAGACAGAGAAATACACTAGGTAGGTAGGTATGTGGATAGAGAGAGGGAGAAATACACTTGGTAGGTAGGTAGGTATGTAGGTAGGTGGACAGAGAGAGGGAGAAATACACCAGGTAGGTAGGTAGGTAGGTAGGTGGATAGAGACAGGGAGAAATACAGTAGGTAGGTAGGTAGGTAGGTAGGTATGTAGGTAGGTAGGTAGGTAGGTAGGTAGGTAGGTAGGTAGGTAGGTAGGTAGGTAGAGTGATAGAGAGGGAGAAATACAGTAGGTAGGTAGGTAGATAGGTGGATAGAGACAGGGAGAAATACACTAGGTAGGTAGGTAGGTGGATAGAGACAGAGAGAAATAAACTAGGTAGGTAGGTAGGTGGATAGAGAGAGGGAAAAATACACTAGGTAGGTAGGTTGGGAGCTAGGTAGGTAGGTAGGTAGGTAGGTGGATAGAGAGAGGGAGAAATACACTAGGTAGGTAGGTGGATAGAGAGAGGGAGAAATACACTAGGCAGGTAGGTAGGTGGATAGAGAGAGGGAGAAATACACTAGGTAGGTTGGTGGATAGAGAGAGGGAGAAATAAACTAGGTATGTAGGTGGATAGAGAGAGGGAGAAATAAACTAGGTAGGTAGGTAGAGATAGGGAGAAATACAGTAGGTAGGGAGGTAAGTAGGTGGGGAGGTAATTAGGTAGGTAGGTAGGTAGGTAGGTAGGTAGGTGGATAGAGAGAGGGAGAAATACACTAGGTAGGTAGGTTGGTAGGTAAGTGGATAGAGAGCGAGAGAAATACACTAGGTAGGTATGTAGGTAGGTGGATAGAGAGAGGGAGAAATACACTAGGTAGGTAGGTAGGTAGGTAGGTAGGTAGGTGGATAGAGAGAGGGACAAATACACTAGGTAGGTAGGTAGGTGGATAGAGACAGGGGGAAATAAACTAGGTAGGTAGGTAGGTGGATAGAGAGAGGGAAAAATACACTAGGTAGGTAGGTTGGGAGCTAGGTAGGTAGGTAGGTAGGTGGATAGAGAGAGGGAGAAATACACTAGGTGGGTAGGTAGGTAGGTAGGTGGATAGAGAGAGGGAGAAATACACTGGGCAGGCAGGTAAGTAGGCAAGTGGATAGAGAGCGAGAGAAATACACTAGGTAGGAAGGTAGGTAGGTGGATAGAGACAGGGAGAAATACAGTAGGTAGGTAGGTAGGTAGGTAGGTAGGTAGGTAGGTAGGTAGAGTGATAAAGAGGGAGAAATACATGTAGGTAGGTAGGTAGATAGGTGGATAGAGACAGGGAGAAATACACTAGGTAGGTAGGTAGGTGGATAGAGAGAGGGACAAATACACTAGGTAGGTAGGTAAGTGGATAGAGAGCGAGAGAAATACAGTAGGTAGGTAGGTAGATAGGTGGATAGAGACAGGGAGAAATACACTAGGTAGGTAGGTAGGTGGATAGAGAGCGAGAGAAATACAGTAGGTAGGTAGGTAGATAGGTGGATAGAGACAGGGAGAAATACACTAGGTAGGTAGGTAGGTGGATAGAGACAGGGAGAAATAAACTAGGTAGGTAGGTAGGTGGATAGAGAGAGGGAGAAATACACTAGGTGGGTAGGTAGGTAGGTAGGTGGATAGAGAGAGGGAGAAATACACTAGGCAGGTAGGTAAGTAGGCAAGTGGATAGAGAGCGAGAGAAATACACTAGGTAGGAAGGTAGGTAGGTGGATAGAGAGAGGGAGAAATACACTAGGTAAGTAGGTAGGTGGATAGAGAGAGGGAGAAATACACTAGGTAGTTAGGTGGATAGAGAGAGGGAGAAATAAACTAGGTAGGTAGGTAGAGAGAGGGAGAAATACAATAGGTAGGTAGGTAGGTAGGTAGGTATGTCGGTAGGTAGGTAGGTAGGTAGGTGGAAAGAGAGAAGGAGAAATACACTAGGTAAGTAGGTAGGTAGGTAGGTGGATAGAGAGAGGGAGAAATACACTAGGTAGGTAGGTAGGTGGATAGAGAGAGGGAGAAATAAACTAGGTAGGTAGGTAGGTGGATAGAGAGAGGGAAATATACACTAGGTAGGTAGGTAGGTGGATAGAGAGAGGGAGAAATACACTAGGTAGGTAGGTAGGTAGGTAGGAAGGTAGATAGAGAGACAGAGAAATACACTAGGTAGGTAGGTATGTGGATAGAGAGAGGGAGAAATACACTTGGTAGGTAGGTAGGTATGTAGGTAGGTGGACAGAGAGAGGGAGAAATACACCAGGTAGGTAGGTAGGTAGGTAGGTGGATAGAGACAGGGAGAAATACAGTAGGTAGGTAGGTAGGTAGGTAGGTAGGTAGGTAGGTAGGTAGGTAGATAGGTGGATAGAGACAGGGAGAAATACACTAGGTAGGTAGGTAGGTGGATAGAGACAGAGAGAAATAAACTAGGTAGGTAGGTAGGTGGATAGAGAGAGGGAAAAATACACTAGGTAGGTAGGTTGGGAGCTAGGTAGGTAGGTAGGTAGGTAGGTAGGTGGATAGAGAGAGGGAGAAATACACTAGGTAGGTAGGTGGATAGAGAGAGGGAGAAATACACTAGGCAGGTAGGTAGGTGGATAGAGAGAGGGAGAAATACACTAGGTAGGTTGGTGGATAGAGAGAGGGAGAAATAAACTAGGTATGTAGGTGGATAGAGAGAGGGAGAAATAAACTAGGTAGGTAGGTAGAGATAGGGAGAAATACAGTAGGTAGGGAGGTAAGTAGGTGGGGAGGTAATTAGGTAGGTAGGTAGGTAGGTAGAGGGATAGAGAGAGGGAGAAATACAGAAGGTAGGTAGGTAGGTAGATAGAGAGAGGGAGAAATACACTAGGTAGGTAGGTAGGTAGGTGGATAGAGAGAAGGAGAAATACACTAGGTAAGTAGGTAGGTAGGTAGGTAGGTAGAGAGAGGTAGAAATACACTAGGTAGGTAGGTGGATAGAGAGAGGGAGAAATAAACTAGGTAGGTAGGTAGGTAGGTGGATAGAGAGAGGGAAATATACACTAGGTAGGTAGGTAGGTGGATAGAGAGAGGGAGAAATACACTAGGTAGGTAGGTAGGTAGGTAGGTAGGTAGGTAGGTAGGAAGCTAGATAGAGAGAGGGAGAAATACACTAGGTAGGTAGGTAGGTAGGTAGGTGGATAGAGAGAGGGAGAAATACGCTAGGTAGGTAGGTAGGTGGATAGAGAGAGGGAGAAATACACTTGGTAGGTAGGTAGGTATGTAGGTAGGTGGACAGAGAGAGGGAGAAATACACCAGGTAGGTAGGTAGGTAGAGGCATAGAGAGAGGGAGAAATACAGAAGGTAGGTAGGTAGGTACGTAGGTAGGTAGGTAGGTAGGTAGGTAGGTAGGTGGACAGAGAGACGGAGAAATACACTAGGTAGGTAGGTTGGTATGTAGGTAGGTGGATAGAGAGAGGGAGAAATACACTAGGTAGGTAGGTAGGTAGGTGGATAGAGAGAGGGAGAAATACACTAGGTAGGTAGGTAGGTAGGTGGATAGAGAGAGGGAGAAATACACTAGGTAGGTAGGTAGGTAAGTGGATAGAGAGCGAGAGAAATACACTAGGTAGGTACCTAGGTGGATAGAGAGAAGGAGAAATACACTAGGTAGGTAGGTTGGTAGGTGGATAGAGAGAGGGAGAAATAAACTAGGTAGGTAGGTGGATAGAGAGAGGGAGAAATAAACTAGGTAGGTAGGTAGAGATAGGGAGAAATACAGTAGGTAGGGAGGTAAGTAGGTGGGGAGGTAATTAGGTAGGTAGGTAGGTAGGTAGAGGGATAGAGAGAGGGAGAAATACAGAAGGTAGGTAGGTAGGTAGGTAGGTAGGTAGGTAGGTAGGTAGGTAGATAGAGAGAGGGAGAAATACACTAGGTAGGTAGGTAGGTAGGTGGATAGAGAGAAGGAGAAATACACTAGGTAAGTAGGTAGGTAGGTAGGTAGATAGAGAGAGGTAGAAATACACTAGGTAGGTAGGTGGATAGAGAGAGGGAGAAATAAACTAGGTAGGTAGGTAGGTAGGTGGATAGAGAGAGCGAGAAATACGCTAGGTAGGTAGGTAGGTAGGTAGGTAGGTAGGTAGGTAGGTAGGTAGGTAGGTAGGAAGCTAGATAGAGAGAGGGAGAAATACACTAGGTAGGTAGGTAGGTAGGTAGGTGGATAGAGAGAGGGAGAAATACGCTAGGTAGGTAGGTAGGTGGATAGAGAGAGGGAGAAATACACTTGGTAGGTAGGTAGGTATGTAGGTAGGTGGAAAGAGAGAGGGAGAAATACACCAGGTAGGTAGGTAGGTAGAGGCATAGAGAGAGGGAGAAATACAGAAGGTAGGTAGGTAGGTAGGTAGGTAGGTAGGTAGGTAGGTAGGTAGGTAGGTAGGTGGACAGAGAGACGGAGAAATACACTAGGTAGGTAGGTTGGTATGTAGGTAGGTGGATAGAGAGAGGGAGAAATACACTAGGTAGGTAGGTAGGTAGGTAGGTGGATAGAGAGAGGGAGAAATACACTAGGTAGGTAGGTAGGTAGGTGGATAGAGAGAGGGAGAAATACACTAGGTAGGTAGGTAGGTAAGTGGATAGAGAACGAGAGAAATACACTAGGTAGGTACCTAGGTGGATAGAGAGAAGGAGAAATACACTAGGTAGGTAGGTTGGTAGGTGGATAGAGAGAGGGAGAAATACACTAGGTTAGGTAGGTAGGTAGGTAAGTAGGTAGGTAGGTAGGTAGGTAGAGGCATAGAGAGGGGGAGAAATACACTAGGTAGGTAGGTTGGTAGGTAAGTGGATAGAGAGCGAGAGAAATACACTAGGTAGGTATGTAGGTAGGTGGATAGAGAGAGGGAGAAATACACTAGGTAGGCAGGTAGGTAGGTAGGTGGATAGAGAGAGGGACAAATACACTATGTAGGTAGGTAAGTGGATAGAGAGCGAGAGAAATACACTAGGTAGGTAGGTAGGTAGGTGGATAGAGACAGGGAGAAATACAGTAGGTAGGTAGGTAGGTAGGTAGGTAGGTAGGTAGGTAGATTGATAGAGAGGGAGAAATACAGTAGGTAGGTAGGTAGATAGGTGGATAGAGACAGGGAGAAATACACTAGGTAGGTAGGTAGGTGGATAGAGAGAGGGAAAAATACACTATGTAGGTAGGTTGGGAGCTAGGTAGGTAGGTAGGTAGGTAAGTGGATAGAGAGAGGGAGAAATACACTAGGTGGGTAGGTAGGTAGGTAGTTAGGTAGAGTGATAAAGAGGGAGAAATACAGTAGGTAGGTAGGTAGATAGGTGGATAGAGACAGGGAGAAATACACTGGGTAGGTAGGTAGGTGGATAGAGACAGGGAGAAATAAACTAGGTAGGTAGGTAGGTGGATAGAGAGAGGGAGAAATACACTAGGTGGGTAGGTAGGTAGGTAGGTGGATAGAGAGAGGGAGAAATACACTAGGCAGGTAGGTAAGTAGGCAAGTGGATAGAGAGCGAGAGAAATACACTAGGTAGGAAGGTAGGTAGGTGGATAGAGAGAGGGAGAAATACACTAGGTAAGTAGGTAGGTGGATAGAGAGAGGGAGAAATACACTAGGTAGTTAGGTGGATAGAGAGAGGGAGAAATAAACTAGGTAGGTAGGTAGAGAGAGGGAGAAATACACTAGGTAGGTAGGTAGGTAGGTAAGTGGATAGAGAGCGAGAGAAATACACTAGGTAGGTAGGTAGGTGGATAGAGAGGGAGAAATACACCAGGTAGGTAGGTAGGTAGGTAGGTAGGTAGGTAGGTAGGTAGGTAGGTAGGTAGGTAGGTATGTAGGTAGGTAGGTAGGTAGGTAGAGGGATAGAGAGAGGGAGAAATATGGTAGGTAGGTAGGTGGATAGAGAGAGGGATAAATAAACTAGGTAGGTAGGTAGAGATAGAGAGAAATACAGTAGGTAGGGAGGTAAGTAGGTGGGTAGGTAATTAGGTAGGTAGGTAGGTAGGTAGGTACGTAGGTAGAGGGATAGAGAGAGGGAGAAATACAGAAGGTAGGTAGGTAGGTAGGTAGGTAGGTGGATAGAGAGAAGGAGAAATACACTAGGTACGTAGGTAGGTAAGTGGATAGAGAGCGAGAGAAATACACTAGGTAGGTAGGTAGGTACCTAGGTGGATAGAGAGAGGGAGTAATACACTAGGTAGGTAGGTGGATAGAGAGAGGGATAAATACACTAGGTTGGTTAGGTAGGTAGGTAGGTAGGTAGGTAGGTAGGTAGGTAGGTAGGTAGGTGGATAGAGAGAGGGAGAAATACACTAGGTAGGTAGGTTGGTAGGTAAGTGGATAGAGAGCGAGAGAAATACACTAGGAAGGTATGTAGGTAGGTGGATAGAGAGAGGGAGAAATACACTAGGTAGGTAGGTAGGTAGTTAGGTGGATAGAAAGAGGGACAAATACACTAGGTAGGTAGGTAAGTGGATAGAGAGCGAGAGAAATACACTAGGTAGGTAGGTAGGTGGATACAGACAGGGAGAAATACAGTAGGTAGGTAGGTAGGTAGGTAGGTAGGTAGGTAGGTAGGTAGGTAGGTAGGTAGGTAGGTAGGTAGAGTGATAGAGAGGGAGAAATACAGTAGGTAGGTAGGTAGGTAGGTGGATAGAGACAGGGAGAAATACACTAGGTAGGTAGGTAGGTGGATAGAGACAGGGAGAAATAAACTAGGTAGGTAGGTAGGTGGATAGAGAGAGGGAAAAATACACTAGGTAGGTAGTTTGGGAGCTAGGTAGGTAGGTACGTAGGTAGGTAGGTGGAAAGAGAGAGAGAGAAATACACTAGGTGGGTAGGTAGGTAGGTAGGTGGATACAGAGAGGGAGAAATACACTAGGCAGGTAGGTAAGTAGGCAAGTGGATAGAGAGCGAGAGAAATACACTAGGTAGGAAGGTAGGTAGGTGGATAGAGACAGGGAGAAATAAACTAGGTAGGTAGGTAGGTGGATAGAGAGAGGGAAAAATACACTAGGTAGGTAGGTTGGGAGCTAGGTAGGTAGGTAGGTAGGTAGGTGGATAGAGAGAGGGAGAAATACACTAGGCAGGTAGGTTGGTGGATATAGAGAGGGAGAAATAAACTAGGTAGGTAGGTGGATAGAGAGAGGGAGAAATAAACTAGGTAGGTAGGTAGAGAGAGGGAGAAATACACTAGGTAGGTAGGTAGGTAGGTAAGTGGATAGAGAGAGGGAGAAATACACTAGGCAGGTAGGTAGGTGGATAGAGAGAGGGAGAAATACACTAGGTAGGTTGGTGGATAGAGAGAGCGAGAAATACGCTAGGTAGGTAGGTAGGTAGGTAGGTAGGTAGGTAGGTAGGTAGGTAGGAAGCTAGATAGAGAGAGGGAGAAATACACTAGGTAGGTAGGTAGGTAGGTAGGTGGATAGAGAGAGGGAGAAATACGCTAGGTAGGTAGGTAGGTGGATAGAGAGAGGGAGAAATACACTAGGTAGGTAGGTAGGTATGTAGGTAGGTGGAAAGAGAGAGGGAGAAATACACCAGGTAGGTAGGTAGGTAGAGGCATAGAGAGAGGGAGAAATACAGAAGGTAGGTAGGTAGGTAGGTAGGTAGGTAGGTAGGTAGGTAGGTAGGTAGGTAGGTAGGTGGACAGAGAGACGGAGAAATACACTAGGTAGGTAGGTTGGTATGTAGGTAGGTGGATAGAGAGAGGGAGAAATACACTAGGTAGGTAGGTAGGTAGGTAGGTGGATAGAGAGAGGGAGAAATACACTAGGTAGGTAGGTAGGTAGGTGGATAGAGAGAGGGAGAAATACACTAGGTAGGTAGGTAGGTAAGTGGATAGAGAACGAGAGAAATACACTAGGTAGGTACCTAGGTGGATAGAGAGAAGGAGAAATACACTAGGTAGGTAGGTTGGTAGGTGGATAGAGAGAGGGAGAAATACACTAGGTTAGGTAGGTAGGTAGGTAAGTAGGTAGGTAGGTAGGTAGGTAGAGGCATAGAGAGGGGGAGAAATACACTAGGTAGGTAGGTTGGTAGGTAAGTGGATAGAGAGCGAGAGAAATACACTAGGTAGGTATGTAGGTAGGTGGATAGAGAGAGGGAGAAATACACTAGGTAGGCAGGTAGGTAGGTAGGTGGATAGAGAGAGGGACAAATACACTATGTAGGTAGGTAAGTGGATAGAGAGCGAGAGAAATACACTAGGTAGGTAGGTAGGTAGGTGGATAGAGACAGGGAGAAATACAGTAGGTAGGTAGGTAGGTAGGTAGGTAGGTAGGTAGGTAGATTGATAGAGAGGGAGAAATACAGTAGGTAGGTAGGTAGATAGGTGGATAGAGACAGGGAGAAATACACTAGGTAGGTAGGTAGGTGGATAGAGAGAGGGAAAAATACACTATGTAGGTAGGTTGGGAGCTAGGTAGGTAGGTAGGTAGGTAAGTGGATAGAGAGAGGGAGAAATACACTAGGTGGGTAGGTAGGTAGGTAGTTAGGTAGAGTGATAAAGAGGGAGAAATACAGTAGGTAGGTAGGTAGATAGGTGGATAGAGACAGGGAGAAATACACTGGGTAGGTAGGTAGGTGGATAGAGACAGGGAGAAATAAACTAGGTAGGTAGGTAGGTGGATAGAGAGAGGGAGAAATACACTAGGTGGGTAGGTAGGTAGGTAGGTGGATAGAGAGAGGGAGAAATACACTAGGCAGGTAGGTAAGTAGGCAAGTGGATAGAGAGCGAGAGAAATACACTAGGTAGGAAGGTAGGTAGGTGGATAGAGAGAGGGAGAAATACACTAGGTAAGTAGGTAGGTGGATAGAGAGAGGGAGAAATACACTAGGTAGTTAGGTGGATAGAGAGAGGGAGAAATAAACTAGGTAGGTAGGTAGAGAGAGGGAGAAATACACTAGGTAGGTAGGTAGGTAGGTAAGTGGATAGAGAGCGAGAGAAATACACTAGGTAGGTAGGTAGGTGGATAGAGAGGGAGAAATACACCAGGTAGGTAGGTAGGTAGGTAGGTAGGTAGGTAGGTAGGTAGGTAGGTAGGTAGGTAGGTAGGTAGGTATGTAGGTAGGTAGGTAGGTAGGTAGAGGGATAGAGAGAGGGAGAAATATGGTAGGTAGGTAGGTGGATAGAGAGAGGGATAAATAAACTAGGTAGGTAGGTAGAGATAGAGAGAAATACAGTAGGTAGGGAGGTAAGTAGGTGGGTAGGTAATTAGGTAGGTAGGTAGGTAGGTAGGTACGTAGGTAGAGGGATAGAGAGAGGGAGAAATACAGAAGGTAGGTAGGTAGGTAGGTAGGTAGGTGGATAGAGAGAAGGAGAAATACACTAGGTACGTAGGTAGGTAAGTGGATAGAGAGCGAGAGAAATACACTAGGTAGGTAGGTAGGTACCTAGGTGGATAGAGAGAGGGAGTAATACACTAGGTAGGTAGGTGGATAGAGAGAGGGATAAATACACTAGGTTGGTTAGGTAGGTAGGTAGGTAGGTAGGTAGGTAGGTAGGTAGGTAGGTGGATAGAGAGAGGGAGAAATACACTAGGTAGGTAGGTTGGTAGGTAAGTGGATAGAGAGCGAGAGAAATACACTAGGAAGGTATGTAGGTAGGTGGATAGAGAGAGGGAGAAATACACTAGGTAGGTAGGTAGGTAGTTAGGTGGATAGAAAGAGGGACAAATACACTAGGTAGGTAGGTAAGTGGATAGAGAGCGAGAGAAATACACTAGGTAGGTAGGTAGGTGGATACAGACAGGGAGAAATACAGTAGGTAGGTAGGTAGGTAGGTAGGTAGGTAGGTAGGTAGGTAGGTAGGTAGGTAGGTAGGTAGGTAGAGTGATAGAGAGGGAGAAATACAGTAGGTAGGTAGGTAGGTAGGTGGATAGAGACAGGGAGAAATACACTAGGTAGGTAGGTAGGTGGATAGAGACAGGGAGAAATAAACTAGGTAGGTAGGTAGGTGGATAGAGAGAGGGAAAAATACACTAGGTAGGTAGTTTGGGAGCTAGGTAGGTAGGTACGTAGGTAGGTAGGTGGAAAGAGAGAGAGAGAAATACACTAGGTGGGTAGGTAGGTAGGTAGGTGGATACAGAGAGGGAGAAATACACTAGGCAGGTAGGTAAGTAGGCAAGTGGATAGAGAGCGAGAGAAATACACTAGGTAGGAAGGTAGGTAGGTGGATAGAGACAGGGAGAAATAAACTAGGTAGGTAGGTAGGTGGATAGAGAGAGGGAAAAATACACTAGGTAGGTAGGTTGGGAGCTAGGTAGGTAGGTAGGTAGGTAGGTGGATAGAGAGAGGGAGAAATACACTAGGCAGGTAGGTTGGTGGATATAGAGAGGGAGAAATAAACTAGGTAGGTAGGTGGATAGAGAGAGGGAGAAATAAACTAGGTAGGTAGGTAGAGAGAGGGAGAAATACACTAGGTAGGTAGGTAGGTAGGTAAGTGGATAGAGAGAGGGAGAAATACACTAGGCAGGTAGGTAGGTGGATAGAGAGAGGGAGAAATACACTAGGTAGGTTGGTGGATAGAGAGAGGGAGAAATAAACTAGGTAGGTAGGTGGATAGAGAGAGGGAGAAATAAACTAGGTAGGTAGGTAGAGATAGGGAGAAATACAGTAGGTAGGGAGGTAAGTAGGTGGGGAGGTAATTAGGTATGTAGGTAGGTAGGTAGGTAGAGGGATAGAGAGAGGGAGAAATACAGAAGGTAGGTAGGTAGGTAGGTAGGTAGGTAGGTAGGTAGATAGAGAGAGGGAGAAATACACTAGGTAGGTAGGTAGGTAGGTGGATAGAGAGAAGGAGAAATACACTAGGTAAGTAGGTAGGTAGGTAGGTAGATAGAGAGAGAGAGGTAGAAATACACTAGGTAGGTAGGTGGATAGAGAGAGGGAGAAATAAACTAGGTAGGTAGGTAGGTGGATAGAGAGAGGGAAATATACACTAGGTAGGTAGGTAGGTGGATAGAGAGAGGGAGAAATACACTAGGTAGGTAGGTAGGTAGGTAGGTAGGTAGGAAGCTAGATAGAGAGAGGGAGAAATACACTAGGTAGGTAGGTAGGTAGGTAGGTAGGTAGGTAGGTAGGTAGGTGGATAGAGAGAGGGAGAAATACGCTAGGTAGGTAGGTAGGTGGATAGAGAGAGGGAGAAATACACTTGGTAGGTAGGTTGGTAGGTAAGTGGATAGAGAGCGAGAGAAATACACTAGGAAGGTATGTAGGTAGGTGGATAGAGAGAGGGAGAAATACACTAGGTAGGTAGGTAGGTAGTTAGGTAGGTAGGTAGGTAGGTAGGTAGGTAGGTGGACAGAGAGACGGAGAAATACACTAGGTAGGTAGGTTGGTATGTAGGTAGGTGGATAGAGAGAGGGAGAAATACACTAGGTAGGTAGGTAGGTAGGTGGATAGAGAGAGGGAGAAATACACTAGGTAGGTAGGTAGGTAGGTGGATAGAGAGAGGGAGAAATACACTAGGTAGGTAGGTAGGTAAGTGGATAGAGAGCGAGAGAAATACACTAGGTAGGTACCTAGGTGGATAGAGAGGGAGAAATACACTAGGTAGGTAGGTTGGTAGGTGGATAGAGAGAGGGAGAAATACACTAAGTTAGGTAGGTAGGTAGGTAGGTAAGTAGGTAGGTAGGTAGGTAGGTAGAGGCATAGAGAGAGGTAGAAATACACTAGGTAGGTATGTAGGTAGGTGGATAGAGAGAGGGAGAAATACAGAAGGTAGGTAGGTAGGTAGGTAGGTAGATAGAGAGAGGGAGAAATACACTAGGTAGGTAGGTAGGTAGGTAGGTGGATAGAGAGAAGGAGAAATACACTAGGTAAGTAGGTAGGTAGGTAGGTAGATAGAGAGAGGTAGAAATACACTAGGTAGGTAGGTGGATAGAGAGAGGGAGAAATAAACTAGGTAGGTAGGTAGGTAGGTGGATAGAGAGAGGGAAATATACACTAGGTAGGTAGGTAGGTGGATAGAGAGAGGGAGAAATACACTAGGTAGGTAGGTAGGTAGGTAGGTAGGTAGGTAGGTAGGTAGGTAGGTAGGTAGGTAGGTAGGTAGGTAGGAAGCTAGATAGAGAGAGGGAGAAATACACTAGGTAGGTAGGTAGGTAGGTAGGTAGGTAGGTAGGTAGGTAGGTAGGTAGGTGGATAGAGAGAGGGAGAAATACGCTAGGTAGGTAGGTAGGTGGATAGAGAGAGGGAGAAATACACTTGGTAGGTAGGTAGGTATGTAGGTAGGTGGACAGAGAGAGGGAGAAATACACCAGGTAGGTAGGTAGGTAGAGGCATAGAGAGAGGGAGAAATACAGAAGGTAGGTAGGTAGGTAGGTAGGTAGGTAGGTAGGTAGGTAGGTAGGTAGGTGGACAGAGAGACGGAGAAATACACTAGGTAGGTAGGTTGGTATGTAGGTAGGTGGATAGAGAGAGGGAGAAATACACTAGGTAGGTAGGTAGGTAGGTGGATAGAGAGAGGGAGAAATACACTAGGTAGGTAGGTAGGTAGGTGGATAGAGAGAGGGAGAAATACACTAGGTAGGTAGGTAGGTAAGTGGATAGAGAGCGAGAGAAATACACTAGGTAGGTACCTAGGTGGATAGAGAGGGAGAAATACACTAGGTAGGTAGGTTGGTAGGTGGATAGAGAGAGGGAGAAATACACTAAGTTAGGTAGGTAGGTAGGTAGGTAGGTAAGTAGGTAGGTAGGTAGGTAGGTAGGTAGAGGCATAGAGAGAGGTAGAAATACACTAGGTAGGTAGGTTGGTAGGTAAGTGGATAGAGAGCGAGAGAAATACACTAGGTAGGTATGTAGGTAGGTGGATAGAGAGAGGGAGAAATACACTAGGTAGGTAGGTAGGTAGGTAGGTAGGTAGGTGGATAGAGAGAGGGACAAATACACTAGGTAGGTAGGTAAGTGGATAGAGAGCGAGAGAAATACACTAGGTAGGTAGGTAGTAGGTAGGTGGATAGAGACAGGAAGAAATACAGTAGGTAGGTAGGTAGGTAGGTAGGTAGGTAGGTAGGTAGGTAGAGTGATAGAGAGGGAGAAATACAGTAGGTAGGTAGGTAGATAGGTGGATAGAGACAGGGAGAAATACACTAGGTAGGTAGGTAGATGGATAGAGAGAGGGAAAAATACACTAGGTAGGTAGGTAGGTAGGTAGGTAGGTAGGTAGGTAGGTAGAGTGATAGAGAGGGAGAAATACAGTAGGTAGGTAGGTAGGTAGGTGGATAGAGACAGGGAGAAATACACTAGGTAGGTAGGTAGGTGGATAGAGACAGGGAGAAATAAACTAGGTAGGTAGGTAGGTGGATAGAGAGAGGGAAAAATACACTAGGTAGGTAGTTTGGGAGCTAGGTAGGTAGGTACGTAGGTAGGTAGGTGGAAAGAGAGAGAGAGAAATACACTAGGTGGGTAGGTAGGTAGGTAGGTGGATACAGAGAGGGAGAAATACACTAGGCAGGTAGGTAAGTAGGCAAGTGGATAGAGAGCGAGAGAAATACACTAGGTAGGAAGGTAGGTAGGTGGATAGAGACAGGGAGAAATAAACTAGGTAGGTAGGTAGGTGGATAGAGAGAGGGAAATATACACTAGGTAGGTAGGTTGGGAGCTAGGTAGGTAGGTAGGTAGGTAGGTGGATAGAGAGAGGGAGAAATACACTAGGCAGGTAGGTTGGTGGATATAGAGAGGGAGAAATAAACTAGGTAGGTAGGTGGATAGAGAGAGGGAGAAATAAACTAGGTAGGTAGGTAGAGAGAGGGAGAAATACACTAGGTAGGTAGGTAGGTAGGTAAGTGGATAGAGAGAGGGAGAAATACACTAGGCAGGTAGGTAGGTGGATAGAGAGAGGGAGAAATACACTAGGTAGGTTGGTGGATAGAGAGAGGGAGAAATAAACTAGGTAGGTAGGTGGATAGAGAGAGGGAGAAATAAACTAGGTAGGTAGGTAGAGATAGGGAGAAATACAGTAGGTAGGGAGGTAAGTAGGTGGGGAGGTAATTAGGTATGTAGGTAGGTAGGTAGGTAGAGGGATAGAGAGAGGGAGAAATACAGAAGGTAGGTAGGTAGGTAGGTAGGTAGGTAGATAGAGAGAGGGAGAAATACACTAGGTAGGTAGGTAGGTAGGTGGATAGAGAGAAGGAGAAATACACTAGGTAAGTAGGTAGGTAGGTAGGTAGATAGAGAGAGAGAGGTAGAAATACACTAGGTAGGTAGGTGGATAGAGAGAGGGAGAAATAAACTAGGTAGGTAGGTAGGTGGATAGAGAGAGGGAAATATACACTAGGTAGGTAGGTAGGTGGATAGAGAGAGGGAGAAATACACTAGGTAGGTAGGTAGGTAGGTAGGTAGGTAGGAAGCTAGATAGAGAGAGGGAGAAATACACTAGGTAGGTAGGTAGGTAGGTAGGTAGGTAGGTAGGTAGGTAGGTAGGTAGGTGGATAGAGAGAGGGAGAAATACGCTAGGTAGGTAGGTAGGTGGATAGAGAGAGGGAGAAATACACTTGGTAGGTAGGTTGGTAGGTAAGTGGATAGAGAGCGAGAGAAATACACTAGGAAGGTATGTAGGTAGGTGGATAGAGAGAGGGAGAAATACACTAGGTAGGTAGGTAGTTAGGTAGTTAGGTAGGTAGGTAGGTAGGTAGGTAGGTGGACAGAGAGACGGAGAAATACACTAGGTAGGTAGGTTGGTATGTAGGTAGGTGGATAGAGAGAGGGAGAAATACACTAGGTAGGTAGGTAGGTAGGTGGATAGAGAGAGGGAGAAATACACTAGGTAGGTAGGTAGGTGGATAGAGAGAGGGAGAAATACACTAGGTAGGTAGGTAGGTAAGTGGATAGAGAGCGAGAGAAATACACTAGGTAGGTACCTAGGTGGATAGAGAGGGAGAAATACACTAGGTAGGTAGGTTGGTAGGTGGATAGAGAGAGGGAGAAATACACTAAGTTAGGTAGGTAGGTAGGTAGGTAAGTAGGTAGGTAGGTAGGTAGGTAGAGGCATAGAGAGAGGTAGAAATACACTAGGTAGGTATGTAGGTAGGTGGATAGAGAGAGGGAGAAATACAGAAGGTAGGTAGGTAGGTAGGTAGGTAGATAGAGAGAGGGAGAAATACTCTAGGTAGGTAGGTAGGTAGGTAGGTGGATAGAGAGAAGGAGAAATACACTAGGTAAGTAGGTAGGTAGGTAGGTAGATAGAGAGAGGTAGAAATACACTAGGTAGGTAGGTGGATAGAGAGAGGGAGAAATAAACTAGGTAGGTAGGTAGGTAGGTGGATAGAGAGAGGGAAATATACACTAGGTAGGTAGGTAGGTGGATAGAGAGAGGGAGAAATACACTAGGTAGGTAGGTAGGTAGGTAGGTAGGTAGGTAGGTAGGTAGGTAGGAAGCTAGATAGAGAGAGGGAGAAATACACTAGGTAGGTAGGTAGGTAGGTAGGTAGGTAGGTAGGTAGGTAGGTAGGTGGATAGAGAGAGGGAGAAATACGCTAGGTAGGTAGGTAGGTGGATAGAGAGAGGGAGAAATACACTTGGTAGGTAGGTAGGTATGTAGGTAGGTGGACAGAGAGAGGGAGAAATACACCAGGTAGGTAGGTAGGTAGAGGCATAGAGAGAGGGAGAAATACAGAAGGTAGGTAGGTAGGTAGGTAGGTAGGTAGGTAGGTAGGTAGGTAGGTGGACAGAGAGACGGAGAAATACACTAGGTAGGTAGGTTGGTATGTAGGTAGGTGGATAGAGAGAGGGAGAAATACACTAGGTAGGTAGGTAGGTAGGTGGATAGAGAGAGGGAGAAATACACTAGGTAGGTAGGTAGGTAGGTGGATAGAGAGAGGGAGAAATACACTAGGTAGGTAGGTAGGTAAGTGGATAGAGAGCGAGAGAAATACACTAGGTAGGTACCTAGGTGGATAGAGAGGGAGAAATACACTAGGTAGGTAGGTTGGTAGGTGGATAGAGAGAGGGAGAAATACACTAAGTTAGGTAGGTAGGTAGGTAGGTAAGTAGGTAGGTAGGTAGGTAGGTAGGTAGAGGCATAGAGAGAGGTAGAAATACACTAGGTAGGTAGGTTGGTAGGTAAGTGGATAGAGAGCGAGAGAAATACACTAGGTAGGTATGTAGGTAGGTGGATAGAGAGAGGGAGAAATACACTAGGTAGGTAGGTAGGTAGGTAGGTAGGTAGGTAGGTGGATAGAGAGAGGGACAAATACACTAGGTAGGTAGGTAAGTGGATAGAGAGCGAGAGAAATACACTAGGTAGGTAGGTAGTAGGTAGGTGGATAGAGACAGGAAGAAATACAGTAGGTAGGTAGGTAGGTAGGTAGGTAGGTAGGTAGGTAGGTATGTAGAGTGATAGAGAGGGAGAAATACAGTAGGTAGGTAGGTAGATAGGTGGATAGAGACAGGGAGAAATACACTAGGTAGGTAGGTAGATGGATAGAGAGAGGGAAAAATACACTAGGTAGGTAGGTTGGGAGCTAGGTAGGTAGGTAGGTAGGTAGGTGGGTAGAGAGAGGGAGAAATACACTAGGCAGGTAGGTAAGTAGGCAAGTGGATAGAGAGCGAGAGAAATACACTAGGTAGGAAGGTAGGTAGGTGGATAGAGACAGGGAGAAATACAGTAGGTAGGTAGGTAGGTAGGTAGGTAGGTAGGTAGAGTGATAAAGAGGGAGAAATACAGTAGGTAGGTAGTAGATAGGTGGATAGAGACAGGGAGAAATAAAGTAGGTAGGTAGGTAGGTGGATAGAGAGAGGGAGAAATACACTAGGTGGGTAGGTAGGTAGGTAGGTGGATAGAGAGCGAGAGAAATACACTAGGTAGGAAGGTAGGTAGGTGGATAGAGAGAGGGAGAAATACACTAGGTAAGTAGGTAGGTGGATAGAGAGAGGGGGAAATACACTAGGTAGTTAGGTGGATAGAGAGAGGGAGAAATAAACTAGGTAGGTAGGTAGAGAGAGGGAGAAATACACTAGGTAGGTAGGTAGGTAGGTAAGTGGATAGAGAGCGAGAGAAATACACTAGGTAGGTAGGTAGGTGGATAGAGAGGGAGAAATACACCAGGTAGGTATGTAGGTAGGTAGGTAGGTAGGTAGGTAGGTAGGTAGGTAGAGGGATAGAGAGAGGGAGAAATACGGTAGGTAGGTAGGTGGATAGAGAGAGGGATAAATAAACTAGGTAGGTAGGTAGAGATAGAGAGAAATACAGTAGGTAGGGAGGAAAGTAGGTGGGTAGGTAATTAGGTAGGTAGGTAGGTAGGTAGGTAGGTAGGTAGGTAGGTAGGTAGGTAGAGGGATAGAGAGAGGGAGAAATACAGAAGGTAGGTAGGTAGGTAGGTAGGTAGGTAGGTAGATAGAGAGAGGGAGAAATACACTAGGTAGGTAGGTAGGTAGGTAGGTAGGTGGATAGAGAGAAGGAGAAATACACTAGGTACGTAGGTAGGTACCTAGGTGGATAGAGAGAGGGAGAAATACACTAGGTAGGTAGGTTGGTATGTGGATAGAGAGAGGGATAAATACACTAGGTTAGGTAGGTAGGTAGGTAGGTAGGTAGGTAGGTAGGTAGGTAGGTAGGTAGGTAGGTAGGTAGGTAGGGAGGAAGGTAGGTAGGTAGGTGGATAGAGAGAGGGAGAAATACACTAGGTAGGTAGGTTGGTAGGTAAGTGGATAGAGAGCGAGAGAAATACACTAGGTAGGTATGTAGGTAGGTGGATAGAGAGAGGGAGAAATACACTAGGTAGGAAGGTAGGTAGTTAGGTGGATAGAGAGAGGGACAAATACACTAGGTAGGTAGGTAAGTGGATAGAGAGCGAGAGAAATACACTAGGTAGGTATGTAGGTAGGTGGATACAGACAGGGAGAAATACAGTAGGTAGGTAGGTAGGTAGGTAGGTAGGTAGGTAGGTAGGTAGAGTGATAGAGAGGGAGAAATACAGTAGGTAGGTAGGTAGGTAGGTGGATAGAGACAGGGAGAAATACACTAGGTAGGTAGGTAGGTGGATAGAGACAGGGAGAAATAAACTAGGTAGGTAGGTAGGTGGATAGAGAGAGGGAAAAATACACTAGGTAGGTAGGTTGGGAGCTAGGTAGGTAGGTACGTAGGTAGGTAGGTGGAAAGAGAGAAGGAGAAATACACTAGGTAAGTAGGTAGGTAAGTGGATAGAGAGCGAGAGAAATACACTAGGTAGGTAGGTAGCTAGGTGGATAGAGAGAGGGATAAATACACTAGGTTAGGTAGGTAGGTAGGTAGGTAGGTAGGTAGGTAGGTAGGTAGGTAGGTAGGTGGATAGAGAGAGGGAGAAATACACTAGGTAGGTAGGTTGGTAGGTAAGTGGATAGAGAGCGAGAGAAATACACTAGGTAGGTATGTAGGTAGGTGGATAGAGAGAGGGAGAAATACACTAGGTAGGTAGGTAGGTAGTTAGGTGGATAGAGAGTGGGAGAAATACACTAGGCAGGTAGGTAAGTAGGCAAGTGGATAGAGAGCGAGAGAAATACACTAGGTTGGAAGGTAGGTAGGTGGATAGAGAGAGGGAGAAATACACTAGGTAAGTAGGTAGGTGGATAGAGTGAGGGAGAAATACACTAGGTAGTTAGGTGGATAGAGAGAGGGAGAAATAAACTAGGTAGGTAGGTAGATAGAGGGAGAAATACACTAGGTAGGTAGGTTGGTATGTAGGTAGGTGGATAGAGAGAGGGAGAAATACACTAGGTAGGTAGGTAGGTAGGTAGGTGGATAGAGAGAGGGAGAAATACACTAGGTAGGTAGGTAGGTAGGTAGGTGGATAGAGAGAGGGAGAAATACACTAGGTAGGTAGGTAGGTAAGTGGATAGAGAGCGAGAGAAATACACTAGGTAGGTAGGTTGGTAGGTGGATAGAGAGAGTGAGAAATACACTAGGTTAGGTAGGTAGGTAGGTAGGTAAGTAGGTAGGTAGTTAGGTAGGTAGGTGGATAGAGAGAGGGAGAAATACACTAGGTAGGTAGGTTGGTAGGTAAGTGGATAGAGAGCGAGAGAAATACACTAGGTAGGTATGTAGGTAGGTGGATAGAGAGAGGGAGAAATACACTAGGTAGGTAGGTAGGTAGGTAGAGAGAGGGAAAAATACACTAGGTAGGTAGGTTGGGAGCTAGGTAGGTAGGTACGTAGGTAGGTAGGTGGAAAGAGAGAAGGAGAAATACACTAGGTAAGTAGGTAGGTAAGTGGATAGAGAGCGAGAGAAATACACTAGGTAGGTAGGTAGCTAGGTGGATAGAGAGAGGGATAAATACACTAGGTTAGGTAGGTAGGTAGGTAGGTAGGTAGGTAGGTAGGTAGGTAGGTAGGTGGATAGAGAGAGGGAGAAATACACTAGGTAGGTAGGTTGGTAGGTAAGTGGATAGAGAGCGAGAGAAATACACTAGGTAGGTATGTAGGTAGGTGGATAGAGAGAGGGAGAAATACACTAGGTAGGTAGGTAGGTAGTTAGGTGGATAGAGAGTGGGAGAAATACACTAGGCAGGTAGGTAAGTAGGCAAGTGGATAGAGAGCGAGAGAAATACACTAGGTTGGAAGGTAGGTAGGTGGATAGAGAGAGGGAGAAATACACTAGGTAAGTAGGTAGGTGGATAGAGTGAGGGAGAAATACACTAGGTAGTTAGGTGGATAGAGAGAGGGAGAAATAAACTAGGTAGGTAGGTAGATAGAGGGAGAAATACACTAGGTAGGTAGGTTGGTATGTAGGTAGGTGGATAGAGAGAGGGAGAAATACACTAGGTAGGTAGGTAGGTAGGTAGGTGGATAGAGAGAGGGAGAAATACACTAGGTAGGTAGGTAGGTAGGTAGGTGGATAGAGAGAGGGAGAAATACACTAGGTAGGTAGGTAGGTAAGTGGATAGAGAGCGAGAGAAATACACTAGGTAGGTAGGTTGGTAGGTGGATAGAGAGAGTGAGAAATACACTAGGTTAGGTAGGTAGGTAGGTAGGTAAGTAGGTAGGTAGTTAGGTAGGTAGGTGGATAGAGAGAGGGAGAAATACACTAGGTAGGTAGGTTGGTAGGTAAGTGGATAGAGAGCGAGAGAAATACACTAGGTAGGTATGTAGGTAGGTGGATAGAGAGAGGGAGAAATACACTAGGTAGGTAGGTAGGTAGGTAGGTAGGTGGATAGAGAGAGGGACAAATACACTAGGTAGGTAGGTAAGTGGATAGAGAGCGAGAGAAATACAGTAGGTAGGTAGGTAGATAGGTGGATAGAGACAGGGAGAAATACACTAGGTAGGTAGGTAGGTGGATAGAGACAGGGAGAAATAAACTAGGTAGGTAGGTAGGTGGATAGAGAGAGGGAAAAATACACTAGGTAGGTAGGTTGGGAGCTAGGTAGGTAGGTAGGTAGGTGGATAGAGAGAGGGAGAAATACACTAGGTGGGTAGGTAGGTAGGTAGGTGGATAGAGAGAGGGAGAAATACACTAGGTGGGTAGGAAGGTAGGTAGGTGGATAGAGACAGGGAGAAATACAGTAGGTAGGTAGGTAGGTAGGTAGGTAGGTAGGTAGGTAGAGTGATAAAGAGGGAGAAATACATGTAGGTAGGTAGGTAGATAGGTGGATAGAGACAGGGAGAAATACACTAGGTAGGTAGGTAGGTGGATAGAGAGAGGGACAAATACACTAGGTAGGTAGGTAAGTGGATAGAGAGCGAGAGAAATACACTAGGTAGGTAGGTAGGTAGGTAGGTGGATAGAGACAGGGAGAAATACAGTAGGTAGGTAGGTAGGTAGGTAGGTAGGTAGGTAGGTAGGTAGGTAGGTAGAGTGATAGAGAGGGAGAAATACAGTAGGTAGGTAGGTAGATAGGTGGATAGAGACAGGGAGAAATACACTAGGTAGGTAGGTAGGTGGATAGAGAGAGGGAAAAATACACTAGGTAGGTAGGTTGGGAGCTAGCTAGGTAGGTAGGTAGGTAGGTGGATAGAGAGAGGGAGAAATACACTAGGTGGGTAGGTAGGTAGGTAGGTGGGTAGAGAGAGGGAGAAATACACTAGGCAGGTAGGTAGGTAGGTAGGTAGGTAGGTAGGTAGAGTGATAAAGAGGGAGAAATACAGTAGGTAGGTAGTAGATAGGTGGATAGAGACAGGGAGAAATACACTGGGTAGGTAGGTAGGTGGATAGAGACAGGGAGAAATAAACTAGGTAGGTAGGTAGGTGGATAGAGAGAGGGAGAAATACACTAGGTGGGTAGGTAGGTAGGTAGGTGGATAGAGAGAGGGAGAAATACACTAGGCAGGTAGGTAAGTAGGCAAGTGGATAGAGAGCGAGAGAAATACACTAGGTAGGAAGGTAGGTAGGTGGATAGAGAGAGGGAGAAATACACTAGGTAAGTAGGTAGGTGGATAGAGAGAGGGAGAAATACACTAGGTAGTTAGGTGGATAGAGAGAGGGAGAAATAAACTAGGTAGGTAGGTAGAGAGAGGGAGAAATACAATAGGTAGGTAGGTAGGTAGGTAGGTATGTCGGTAGGTAGGTAGGTAGGTAGGTGGAAAGAGAGAAGGAGAAATACACTAGGTAAGTAGGTAGGTAGGTAGGTGGATAGAGAGAGGGAGAAATACACTAGGTAGGTAGGTAGGTGGATAGAGAGAGGGAGAAATAAACTAGGTAGGTAGGTAGGTGGATAGAGAGAGGGAAATATACACTAGGTAGGTAGGTAGGTGGATAGAGAGAGGGAGAAATACACTAGGTAGGTAGGTAGGTAGGTAGGAAGGTAGATAGAGAGACAGAGAAATACACTAGGTAGGTAGGTATGTGGATAGAGAGAGGGAGAAATACACTTGGTAGGTAGGTAGGTATGTAGGTAGGTGGACAGAGAGAGGGAGAAATACACCAGGTAGGTAGGTAGGTAGGTAGGTGGATAGAGACAGGGAGAAATACAGTAGGTAGGTAGGTAGGTAGGTAGGTAGGTAGGTAGGTAGGTAGGTAGGTAGGTAGGTAGATAGGTGGATAGAGACAGGGAGAAATACACTAGGTAGGTAGGTAGGTGGATAGAGACAGAGAGAAATAAACTAGGTAGGTAGGTAGGTGGATAGAGAGAGGGAAAAATACACTAGGTAGGTAGGTTGGGAGCTAGGTAGGTAGGTAGGTAGGTAGGTAGGTGGATAGAGAGAGGGAGAAATACACTAGGTAGGTAGGTGGATAGAGAGAGGGAGAAATACACTAGGCAGGTAGGTAGGTGGATAGAGAGAGGGAGAAATACACTAGGTAGGTTGGTGGATAGAGAGAGGGAGAAATAAACTAGGTATGTAGGTGGATAGAGAGAGGGAGAAATAAACTAGGTAGGTAGGTAGAGATAGGGAGAAATACAGTAGGTAGGGAGGTAAGTAGGAGGGAAGGTAATTAGGTAGGTAGGTAGGTAGGTAGAGGGATAGAGAGAGGGAGAAATACACTAGGTAGGTTGGTGGATAGAGAGAGGGAGAAATAAACTAGGTAGGTAGGTGGATAGAGAGAGGGAGAAATAAACTAGGTAGGTAGGTAGAGATAGGGAGAAATACAGTAGGTAGGGAGGTAAGTAGGTGGGGAGGTAATTAGGTAATTAGGTAAAAAAAAAAAAAAAAAAACAGAGAGGGAGAAATACACTAGGCAGGTAGGTAAGTAGGCAAGTGGATAGAGAGCGAGAGAAATACACTAGGTAGGAAGGTAGGTAGGTGGATAGAGAGAGGGAGAAATACACTAGGTAAGTAGGTAGGTGGATAGAGAGAGGGAGAAATACACTAGGTAGTTAGGTGGATAGAGAGAGGGAGAAATAAACTAGGTAGGTAGGTAGAGAGAGGGAGAAATACACTAGGTAGGTAGGTAGGTAGGTAAGTGGATAGAGAGCGAGAGAAATACACTAGGTAGGTAGGTAGGTGGATAGAGAGGGAGAAATACACCAGGTAGGTATGTATGTATGTAGGTAGGTAGGTAGGTAGGTAGGTAGGTAGGTAGGTATGTAGGTAGGTAGGTAGAGGGATAGAGGGAGGGAGAAATACGGTAGGTAGGTAGGTGGATAGAGAGAGGGAGAAATAAACTAGGTAGGTAGGTAGAGATAGAGAGAAATACAGTAGGTAGGGAGGTAAGTAGGTGGGTAGGTAATTAGGTAGGTAGGTAGGTAGGTAGGTAGGTAGGTAGGTAGGTAGGTAGAGGGATAGAGAGAGGGAGAAATACAGAAGGTAGGTAGGTAGGTAGGTAGGTAGATAGAGAGAGGGAGAAATACACTAGGTAGGTAGGTAGGTAGGTAGGTAGGTGGATAGAGAGAAGGAGAAATACACTAGGTACGTAGGTAGGTAAGTGGATAGAGAGCGAGAGAAATACACTAGGTAGGTAGGTAGGTACCTAGGTGGATAGAGAGAGGGAGAAATACACTAGGTAGGTAGGTTGGTAGGTGGATAGAGAGAGGGATAAATACACTAGGTTAGGTAGGTAGGTAGGTAGGTAGGTAGGTAGGTAGGTAGGTAGGTAGGTAGGTAGGTGGATAGAGAGAGGGAGAAATACACTATGTAGGTAGGTTGGTAGGTAAGTGGATAGAGAGCGAGAGAAATACACTAGGTAGGTATGTAGGTAGGTGGATAGAGAGAGGGAGAAATACACTAGGTAGGTAGGTAGGTAGTTAGGTGGATAGAGAGAGGGACAAATACACTAGGTAGGTAGGTAAGTGGATAGAGAGCGAGAGAAATACACTAGGTAGGTAGGTAGGTAGGTAGGTAGGTAGGTAGGTAGAGTGATAGAGAGGGAGAAATACAGTAGGTAGGTAGGTAGGTAGGTGGATAGAGACAGGGAGAAATACACTAGGTAGGTAGGTAGGTGGATAGAGACAGGGAGAAATAAACTAGGTAGGTAGGTAGGTGGATAGAGAGAGGGAAAAATACACTAGGTAGGTAGGTTGGGAGCTAGGTAGGTAGGTACGTAGGTAGGTAGGTGGAAAGAGAGAAGGAGAAATACATTAGGTAAGTAGGTAGGTAGGTAGGTGGATAGAGAGAGGGAGAAATACACTAGGTAGGTAGGTAGGTAAGTGGATAGAGAGCGAGAGAAATACACTAGGTAGGTACCTAGGTGGATAGAGAGAGGGAGAAATACACTAGGTAGGTAGGTTGGTAGGTGGATAGAGAGAGGGAGAAATACATTAGGTTAGGTAGGTAGGTAGGTAGGTAAGTAGGTAGGTAGGTAGGTATGTAGGTAGGTGGATAGAGAGAGGGAGAAATACACTAGGTAGGTAGGTAGGTAGGTAGGTAGGTAGGTAGGTAGGTAGGTAGGTAGGTAGGTGGATAGAGAGAGGGACAAATACACTAGGTAGGTAGGTTGGTAGGTAAGTGGATAGAGAGCGAGAGAAATACACTAGGTAGGTATGTAGGTAGGTGGATAGAGAGAGGGAGAAATACACTAGGTAGGTAGGTAGGTAGTTAGGTGGATAGAGAGTGGGAGAAATACACTAGGCAGGTAGGTAAGTAGGCAAGTGGATAGAGAGCGAGAGAAATACACTAGGTTGGAAGGTAGGTAGGTGGATAGAGAGAGGGAGAAATACACTAGGTAAGTAGGTAGGTGGATAGAGTGAGGGAGAAATACACTAGGTAGTTAGGTGGATAGAGAGAGGGAGAAATAAACTAGGTAGGTAGGTAGATAGAGGGAGAAATACACTAGGTAGGTAGGTTGGTATGTAGGTAGGTGGATAGAGAGAGGGAGAAATACACTAGGTAGGTAGGTAGGTAGGTAGGTGGATAGAGAGAGGGAGAAATACACTCGGTAGGTAGGTAGAGTGATAAAGAGGGAGAAATACAGTAGGTAGGTAGTAGATAGGTGGATAGAGACAGGGAGAAATACACTGGGTAGGTAGGTAGGTGGATAGAGACAGGGAGAAATAAACTAGGTAGGTAGGTAGGTGGATAGAGAGAGGGAGAAATACACTAGGTGGGTAGGTAGGTAGGTAGGTGGATAGAGAGAGGGAGAAATACACTAGGCAGGTAGGTAAGTAGGCAAGTGGATAGAGAGCGAGAGAAATACACTAGGTAGGAAGGTAGGTAGGTGGATAGAGAGAGGGAGAAATACACTAGGTAAGTAGGTAGGTGGATAGAGAGAGGGAGAAATACACTAGGTAGTTAGGTGGATAGAGAGAGGGAGAAATAAACTAGGTAGGTAGGTAGAGAGAGGGAGAAATACAATAGGTAGGTAGGTAGGTAGGTAGGTATGTCGGTAGGTAGGTAGGTAGGTAGGTGGAAAGAGAGAAGGAGAAATACACTAGGTAAGTAGGTAGGTAGGTAGGTGGATAGAGAGAGGGAGAAATACACTAGGTAGGTAGGTAGGTGGATAGAGAGAGGGAGAAATAAACTAGGTAGGTAGGTAGGTGGATAGAGAGAGGGAAATATACACTAGGTAGGTAGGTAGGTGGATAGAGAGAGGGAGAAATACACTAGGTAGGTAGGTAGGTAGGTAGGAAGGTAGATAGAGAGACAGAGAAATACACTAGGTAGGTAGGTATGTGGATAGAGAGAGGGAGAAATACACTTGGTAGGTAGGTAGGTATGTAGGTAGGTGGACAGAGAGAGGGAGAAATACACCAGGTAGGTAGGTAGGTAGGTAGGTGGATAGAGACAGGGAGAAATACAGTAGGTAGGTAGGTAGGTAGGTAGGTAGGTAGGTAGGTAGGTAGGTAGGTAGATAGGTGGATAGAGACAGGGAGAAATACACTAGGTAGGTAGGTAGGTGGATAGAGACAGAGAGAAATAAACTAGGTAGGTAGGTAGGTGGATAGAGAGAGGGAAAAATACACTAGGTAGGTAGGTTGGGAGCTAGGTAGGTAGGTAGGTAGGTAGGTAGGTGGATAGAGAGAGGGAGAAATACACTAGGTAGGTAGGTGGATAGAGAGAGGGAGAAATACACTAGGCAGGTAGGTAGGTGGATAGAGAGAGGGAGAAATACACTAGGTAGGTTGGTGGATAGAGAGAGGGAGAAATAAACTAGGTATGTATGTGGATAGAGAGAGGGAGAAATAAACTAGGTAGGTAGGTAGAGATAGGGAGAAATACAGTAGGTAGGGAGGTAAGTAGGTGGGGAGGTAATTAGGTAGGTAGGTAGGTAGGTAGAGGGATAGAGAGAGGGAGAAATACACTAGGTAGGTTGGTGGATAGAGAGAGGGAGAAATAAACTAGGTAGGTAGGTGGATAGAGAGAGGGAGAAATAAACTAGGTAGGTAGGTAGAGATAGGGAGAAATACAGTAGGTAGGGAGGTAAGTAGGTGGGGAGGTAATTAGGTAATTAGGTAAAAAAAAAAAAAAACAGAGAGGGAGAAATACACTAGGCAGGTAGGTAAGTAGGCAAGTGGATAGAGAGCGAGAGAAATACACTAGGTAGGAAGGTAGGTAGGTGGATAGAGAGAGGGAGAAATACACTAGGTAAGTAGGTAGGTGGATAGAGAGAGGGAGAAATACACTAGGTAGTTAGGTGGATAGAGAGAGGGAGAAATAAACTAGGTAGGTAGGTAGAGAGAGGGAGAAATACACTAGGTAGGTAGGTAGGTAGGTAAGTGGATAGAGAGCGAGAGAAATACACTAGGTAGGTAGGTAGGTGGATAGAGAGGGAGAAATACACCAGGTAGGTATGTATGTATGTAGGTAGGTAGGTAGGTAGGTAGGTAGGTAGGTAGGTAGGTAGGTATGTAGGTAGGTAGGTAGAGGGATAGAGGGAGGGAGAAATACGGTAGGTAGGTAGGTGGATAGAGAGAGGGAGAAATAAACTAGGTAGGTAGGTAGAGATAGAGAGAAATACAGTAGGTAGGGAGGTAAGTAGGTGGGTAGGTAATTAGGTAGGTAGGTAGGTAGGTAGGTAGGTAGGTAGAGGGATAGAGAGAGGGAGAAATACAGAAGGTAGGTAGGTAGGTAGGTAGGTAGATAGAGAGAGGGAGAAATACACTAGGTAGGTAGGTAGGTAGGTAGGTAGGTGGATAGAGAGAAGGAGAAATACACTAGGTACGTAGGTAGGTAAGTGGATAGAGAGCGAGAGAAATACACTAGGTAGGTAGGTAGGTACCTAGGTGGATAGAGAGAGGGAGAAATACACTAGGTAGGTAGGTTGGTAGGTGGATAGAGAGAGGGATAAATACACTAGGTTAGGTAGGTAGGTAGGTAGGTAGGTAGGTAGGTAGGTAGGTAGGTAGGTAGGTAGGTAGGTAGGTAGGTAGGTGGATAGAGAGAGGGAGAAATACACTATGTAGGTAGGTTGGTAGGTAAGTGGATAGAGAGCGAGAGAAATACACTAGGTAGGTATGTAGGTAGGTGGATAGAGAGAGGGAGAAATACACTAGGTAGGTAGGTAGGTAGTTAGGTGGATAGAGAGAGGGACAAATACACTAGGTAGGTAGGTAAGTGGATAGAGAGCGAGAGAAATACACTAGGTAGGTAGGTAGGTAGGTAGGTAGAGTGATAGAGAGGGAGAAATACAGTAGGTAGGTAGGTAGGTAGGTGGATAGAGACAGGGAGAAATACACTAGGTAGGTAGGTAGGTGGATAGAGACAGGGAGAAATAAACTAGGTAGGTAGGTAGGTGGATAGAGAGAGGGAAAAATACACTAGGTAGGTAGGTTGGGAGCTAGGTAGGTAGGTACGTAGGTAGGTAGGTGGAAAGAGAGAAGGAGAAATACATTAGGTAAGTAGGTAGGTAGGTAGGTGGATAGAGAGAGGGAGAAATACACTAGGTAGGTAGGTAGGTAAGTGGATAGAGAGCGAGAGAAATACACTAGGTAGGTACCTAGGTGGATAGAGAGAGGGAGAAATACACTAGGTAGGTAGGTTGGTAGGTGGATAGAGAGAGGGAGAAATACACTAGGTTAGGTAGGTAGGTAGGTAGGTAAGTAGGTAGGTAGGTAGGTATGTAGGTAGGTGGATAGAGAGAGGGAGAAATACACTAGGTAGGTAGGTAGGTAGGTAGGTAGGTAGGTAGGTAGGTAGGTGGATAGAGAGAGGGACAAATACACTAGGTAGGTAGGTTGGTAGGTAAGTGGATAGAGAGCGAGAGAAATACACTAGGTAGGTATGTAGGTAGTTAGGTGGATAGAGAGTGGGAGAAATACACTAGGTAGGTAGGTAGGTAGTTAGGTGGATAGAGAGTGGGAGAAATACACTAGGCAGGTAGGTAAGTAGGCAAGTGGATAGAGAGCGAGAGAAATACACTAGGTTGGAAGGTAGGTAGGTGGATAGAGAGAGGGAGAAATACACTAGGTAAGTAGGTAGGTGGATAGAGTGAGGGAGAAATACACTAGGTAGTTAGGTGGATAGAGAGAGGGAGAAATAAACTAGGTAGGTAGGTAGATAGAGGGAGAAATACACTAGGTAGGTAGGTTGGTATGTAGGTAGGTGGATAGAGAGAGGGAGAAATACACTAGGTAGGTAGGTAGGTAGGTAGGTGGATAGAGAGAGGGAGAAATACACTAGGTAGGTAGGTAGGTAGGTAGGTGGATAGAGAGAGGGAGAAATACACTAGGTAGGTAGGTAGGTAAGTGGATAGAGAGCGAGAGAAATACACTAGGTAGGTAGGTTGGTAGGTGGATAGAGAGAGTGAGAAATACACTAGGTTAGGTAGGTAGGTAGGTAGGTAAGTAGGTAGGTAGGTAGGTATGTAGGTAGGTGGATAGAGAGAGGGAGAAATACACTAGGTAGGTAGGTTGGTAGGTAAGTGGATAGAGAGCGAGAGAAATACACTAGGTAGGTATGTAGGTAGGTGGATAGAGAGAGGGAGAAATACACTAGGTAGGTAGGTAGGTAGGTAGGTGGATAGAGAGAGGGACAAATACACTAGGTAGGTAGGTAAGTGGATAGAGAGCGAGAGAAATACAGTAGGTAGGTAGGTAGATAGGTGGATAGAGACAGGGAGAAATACACTAGGTAGGTAGGTAGGTGGATAGAGACAGGGAGAAATAAACTAGGTAGGTAGGTAGGTGGATAGAGAGAGGGAAAAATACACTAGGTAGGTAGGTTGGGAGCTAGGTAGGTAGGTAGGTAGGTGGATAGAGAGAGGGAGAAATACACTAGGTGGGTAGGTAGGTAGGTAGGTGGATAGAGAGAGGGAGAAATACACTAGGTGGGTAGGAAGGTAGGTAGGTGGATAGAGACAGGGAGAAATACAGTAGGTAGGTAGGTAGGTAGGTAGAGTGATAAAGTGGGAGAAATACATGTAGGTAGGTAGGTAGATAGGTGGATAGAGACAGGGAGAAATACACTAGGTAGGTAGGTAGGTGGATAGAGAGAGGGACAAATACACTAGGTAGGTAGGTAAGTGGATAGAGAGCGAGAGAAATACACTAGGTAGGTAGGTAGGTAGGTAGGTGGATAGAGACAGGGAGAAATACAGTAGGTAGGTAGGTAGGTAGGTAGGTAGGTTGGTAGGTAGGTAGAGTGATAGAGAGGGAGAAATACAGTAGGTAGGTAGGTAGATAGGTGGATAGAGACAGGGAGAAATACACTAGGTAGGTAGGTAGGTGGATAGAGAGAGGGAAAAATACACTAGGTAGGTAGGTTGGGAGCTAGGTAGGTAGGTAGGTAGGTAGGTGGATAGAGAGAGGGAGAAATACACTAGGTGGGTAGGTAGGTAGGTGGGTAGAGAGAGGGAGAAATACACTAGGCAGGTAGGTAGGTAGGTAGGTAGGTAGGTAGGTAGAGTGATAAAGAGGGAGAAATACAGTAGGTAGGTAGTAGATAGGTGGATAGAGACAGGGAGAAATACACTGGGTAGGTAGGTAGGTGGATAGAGACAGGGAGAAATAAACTAGGTATGTAGGTAGGTGGATAGAGAGAGGGAGAAATACACTAGGTAGGTAGGTTGGTAGGTAAGTGGATAGAGAGCGAGAGAAATACACTAGGTAGGTATGTAGGTAGGTGGATAGAGAGAGGGAGAAATACACTAGGTAGGTAGGTAGGTAGGTAGGTGGATAGAGAGAGGGACAAATACACTAGGTAGGTAGGTAAGTGGATAGAGAGCGAGAGAAATACAGTAGGTAGGTAGGTAGATAGGTGGATAGAGACAGGGAGAAATACACTAGGTAGGTAGGTAGGTGGATAGAGACAGGGAGAAATAAACTAGGTAGGTAGGTAGGTGGATAGAGAGAGGGAAAAATACACTAGGTAGGTAGGTTGGGAGCTAGGTAGGTAGGTAGGTAGGTGGATAGAGAGAGGGAGAAATACACTAGGTGGGTAGGTAGGTAGGTAGGTGGATAGAGAGAGGGAGAAATACACTAGGTGGGTAGGAAGGTAGGTAGGTGGATAGAGACAGGGAGAAATACAGTAGGTAGGTAGGTAGGTAGGTAGAGTGATAAAGTGGGAGAAATACATGTAGGTAGGTAGGTAGATAGGTGGATAGAGACAGGGAGAAATACACTAGGTAGGTAGGTAGGTAGGTGGATAGAGAGAGGGACAAATACACTAGGTAGGTAGGTAAGTGGATAGAGAGCGAGAGAAATACACTAGGTAGGTAGGTAGGTAGGTAGGTGGATAGAGACAGGGAGAAATACAGTAGGTAGGTAGGTAGGTAGGTAGGTAGGTTGGTAGGTAGGTAGAGTGATAGAGAGGGAGAAATACAGTAGGTAGGTAGGTAGATAGGTGGATAGAGACAGGGAGAAATACACTAGGTAGGTAGGTAGGTGGATAGAGAGAGGGAAAAATACACTAGGTAGGTAGGTTGGGAGCTAGGTAGGTAGGTAGGTAGGTAGGTGGATAGAGAGAGGGAGAAATACACTAGGTGGGTAGGTAGGTAGGTGGGTAGAGAGAGGGAGAAATACACTAGGCAGGTAGGTAGGTAGGTAGGTAGGTAGGTAGGTAGGTAGAGTGATAAAGAGGGAGAAATACAGTAGGTAGGTAGTAGATAGGTGGATAGAGACAGGGAGAAATACACTGGGTAGGTAGGTAGGTGGATAGAGACAGGGAGAAATAAACTAGGTAGGTAGGTAGGTGGATAGAGAGAGGGAGAAATACACTAGGTGGGTAGGTAGGTAGGTAGGTGGATAGAGAGAGGGAGAAATACACTAGGCAGGTAGGTAAGTAGGCATGTGGATAGAGAGCGAGAGAAATACACTAGGTAGGAAGGTAGGTAGGTGGATAGAGAGAGGGAGAAATACACTAGGTAAGTAGGTAGGTGGATAGAGAGAGGGAGAAATACACTAGGTAGTTAGGTGGATAGAGAGAGGGAGAAATAAACTAGGTAGGTAGGTAGAGAGAGGGAGAAATACACTAGGTAGGTAGGTAGGTAAGTGGATAGAGAGCGAGAGAAATACACTAGGTAGGTAGGTAGGTGGATAGAGAGGGAGAAATACACCAGGTAGGTATGTAGGTAGGTAGGTAGGTAGGTAGGTAGGTAGGTAGGTAGGTATGTAGGTAGGTAGGTAGAGGGATAGAGAGAGGGAGAAATACGGTAGGTAGGTAGGTGGATAGAGAGAGGGAGAAATAAACTAGGTAGGTAGGTAGAGATAGAGAGAAATACAGTAGGTAGGGAGGTAAGTAGGTGGGTAGGTAATTAGGTAGGTAGGTAGGTAGGTAGGTAGGTAGGTAGGTAGAGGGATAGAGAGAGGGAGAAATACAGAAGGTAGGTAGGTAGGTAGGTAGGTAGATAGAGAGAGGGAGAAATACACTAGGTAGGTAGGTAGGTAGGTGGATAGAGAGAAGGAGAAATACACTAGGTACGTAGGTAGGTAAGTGGATAGAGAGCGAGAGAAATACACTAGGTAGGTAGGTAGGTACCTAGGTGGATAGAGAGAGGGAGAAATACACTAGGTAGGTAGGTTGGTAGGTGGATAGAGAGAGGGATAAATACACTAGGTTAGGTAGGTAGGTAGGTAGGTAGGTAGGTAGGTAGGTAGGTAGATAGGTAGGTAGGTAGGTGGATAGAGAGAGGGAGAAATACACTAGGTAGGTAGGTTGGTAGGTAAGTGGATAGAGAGCGAGAGAAATACACTAGGTAGGTATGTAGGTAGGTGGATAGAGAGAGGGAGAAATACACTAGGTAGGTAGGTAGGTAGTTAGGTGGATAGAGAGAGGGACAAATACACTAGGTAGGTAGGTAAGTGGATAGAGAGCGAGAGAAATACACTAGGTAGGTAGGTAGGTAGGTAGGTAGGTAGGTAGGTAGGTAGAGTGATAGAGAGGGAGAAATACAGTAGGTAGGTAGGTAGGTAGGTGGATAGAGACAGGGAGAAATACACTAGGTAGGTAGGTAGGTGGATAGAGACAGGGAGAAATAAACTAGGTAGGTAGGTAGGTGGATAGAGAGAGGGAAAAATACACTAGGTAGGTAGGTTGGGAGCTAGGTAGGTAGGTACGTAGGTAGGTAGGTGGAAAGAGAGAAGGAGAAATACATTAGGTAAGTAGGTAGGTAGGTAGGTGGATAGAGAGAGGGAGAAATACACTAGGTAGGTAGGTAGGTAAGTGGATAGAGAGCGAGAGAAATACACTAGGTAGGTACCTAGGTGGATAGAGAGAGGGAGAAATACACTAGGTAGGTAGGTTGGTAGGTGGATAGAGAGAGGGAGAAATACACTAGGTTAGGTAGGTAGGTAGGTAGGTAAGTAGGTAGGTAGGTAGGTATGTAGGTAGGTGGATAGAGAGAGGGAGAAATACACTAGGTAGGTAGGTAGGTAGGTAGGTAGGTAGGTAGGTAGGTAGGTAGGTAGGTGGATAGAGAGAGGGACAAATACACTAGGTAGGTAGGTAAGTGGATAGAGAGCGAGAGAAATACACTAGGTAGGTAGGTAGGTGGATAGAGACAGGGAGAAATAAACTAGGTAGGTAGGTAGGTGGATAGAGAGAGGGAAAAATACACTAGGTAGGTAGGTTGGGAGCTAGGTAGGTAGGTAGGTAGGTGGATAGAGAGAGGGAGAAATACACTAGGTGGGTAGGTAGGTAGGTGGATAGAGACAGGGAGAAATACAGTAGGTAGGTAGGTAGGTAGGTAGGTAGGTAGGTTGGTAGGTAGGTAGAGTGATAAAGAGGGAGAAATACATGTAGGTAGGTAGGTAGGTGGATAGAGAGTGGGACAAATACACTAGGTAGGTAGGTAAGTGGATAGAGAGCGAGAGAAATACAGTAGGTAGGTAGGTAGATAGGTGGATAGAGACAGGGAGAAATACACTAGGTAGGTAGGTAGGTGGATAGAGACAGGGAGAAATAAACTAGGTAGGTAGGTAGGTGGATAGAGAGAGGGAAAAATACACTAGGTGGGTAGGTAGGTAGGTAGGTGGATAGAGAGAGGGAGAAATACACTAGGCAGGTAGGTAAGTAGGCAAGTGGATAGAGAGCGAGAGAAATACACTAGGTAGGAAGGTAGGTAGGTGGATAGAGAGAGGGAGAAATACACTAGGTAAGTAGGTAGGTAGATAGAGAGAGGGAGAAATACACTAGGTAGTTAGGTAGGTAGAGAGAGGGAGAAATACAATAGGTAGGTAGGTAGGTAGGTAGGTAGGTAGGTAGGTAGGTGGAAAGAGAGAAGGAGAAATACACTAGGTAAGTAGGTAGGTAGGTAGGTGGATAGAGAGAGGGAGAAATACACTAGGTAGGTAGGTAGGTGGATAGAGAGAGGGAGAAATAAACTAGGTAGGTAGGTAGGTGGATAGAGAGAGGGAAATATACACTAGGTAGGTAGGTAGGTGGATAGAGAGAGGGAGAAATACACTAGGTAGGTAGGTAGGTAGGAAGGTAGATAGAGAGAGGGAGAAATACACTAGGTAGGTAGGTAGGTAGGTGGATAGAGAGAGGGAGAAATACACTAGATAGGTAGGTAGGTAAGTGGATAGAGAGCGAGAGAAATACACTAGGTAGGTAGGTAGGTAGGTACCTAGGTGGATAGAGAGAGGGAGAAATACACTAGGTAGGTAGGTTGGTAGGTGGATAGAGAGAGGGATAAATACACTAGGTTAGGTAGGTAGGTAGGTAGGTAGGTAGGTAGGTAGGTAGGTAGGTAGGTGGATAGAGAGAGGGAGAAATACACTAGGTAGGTAGGTTGGTAGGTAAGTGGATAGAGAGCGAGAGAAATACACTAGGTAGGTATGTAGGTAGGTGGATAGAGAGAGGGAGAAATACACTAGGTAGGTAGGTAGGTAGTTAGGTGGATAGAGAGAGGGACAAATACACTAGGTAGGTAGGTAAGTGGATAGAGAGCGAGAGAAATACACTAGGTAGGTAGGTAGGTAGGTGGATACAGACAGGGAGAAATACAGTAGGTAGGTAGGTAGGTAGGTAGGTAGGTAGGTAGGTAGGTAGAGTGATAGAGAGGGAGAAATACAGTAGGTAGGTAGGTAGGTAGGTGGATAGAGACAGGGAGAAATACACTAGGTAGGTAGGTAGGTGGATAGAGACAGGGAGAAATAAACTAGGTAGGTAGGTAGGTGGATAGAGAGAGGGAAAAATACACTAGGTAGGTAGGTTGGGAGCTAGGTAGGTAGGTACGTAGGTAGGTAGGTGGAAAGAGAGAAGGAGAAATACATTAGGTAAGTAGGTAGGTAGGTAGGTGGATAGAGAGAGGGAGAAATACACTAGGTAGGTAGGTAGGTAAGTGGATAGAGAGCGAGAGAAATACACTAGGTAGGTACCTAGGTGGATAGAGAGAGGGAGAAATACACTAGGTAGGTAGGTTGGTAGGTGGATAGAGAGAGGGAGAAATACACTAGGTTAGGTAGGTAGGTAGGTAGGTAAGTAGGTAGGTAGGTAGGTATGTAGGTAGGTGGATAGAGAGAGGGAGAAATACACTAGGTAGGTAGGTAGGTAGGTAGGTAGGTAGGTAGGTAGGTAGGTAGGTAGGTAGGTAGGTGGATAGAGAGAGGGACAAATACACTAGGTAGGTAGGTAAGTGGATAGAGAGCGAGAGAAATACAGTAGGTAGGTAGGTAGATAGGTGGATAGAGACAGGGAGAAATACACTAGGTAGGTAGGTAGGTGGATAGAGACAGGGAGAAATAAACTAGGTAGGTAGGTAGGTGGATAGAGAGAGGGAAAAATACACTAGGTAGGTAGGTTGGGAGCTAGGTAGGTAGGTAGGTAGGTGGATAGAGAGAGGGAGAAATACACTAGGTGGGTAGGTAGGTAGGTGGATAGAGACAGGGCGAAATACAGTAGGTAGGTAGGTAGGTAGGTAGGTAGGTAGAGTGATAAAGAGGGAGAAATACATGTAGGTAGGTAGGTAGGTGGATAGAGAGAGGGACAAATACACTAGGTAGGTAGGTAGGTAGGTAGGTAGGTAGGTAGGTAGGTAGGTAGGTAGGTGGATAGAGAGAGGGACAAATACACTAGGTAGGTAGGTAAGTGGATAGAGAGCGAAAGAAATACAGTAGGTAGGTAGGTAGATAGGTGGATAGAGACAGGGAGAAATACACTAGGTAGGTAGGTAGGTGGATAGAGACAGGGAGAAATAAACTAGGTAGGTAGGTAGGTGGATAGAGAGAGGGAAAAATACACTAGGTAGGTATGTTGGGAGCTAGGTAGGTAGGTAGGTAGGTGGATAGAGAGAGGGAGAAATACACTAGGTGGGTAGGTAGGTAGGTAGGTAGGTGGATAGAGAGAGGGAGAAATACACTGGGCAGGTAGGTAAGTAGGCAAGTGGATAGAGAGCAAGAGAAATACACTAGGTAGGAAGGTAGGTAGGTGGATAGAGACAGGGAGAAATACACTAGGTAGGTAGGTAGGTGGATAGAGACAGGGAGAAATAAACTAGGTAGGTAGGTAGGTGGATAGAGAGAGGGAGAAATACACTAGGTGGGTAGGTAGGTAGGTAGGTGGATAGAGAGAGGGAGAAATACACTAGGCAGGTAGGTAAGTAGGCAAGTGGATAGAGAGCGAGAGAAATACACTAGGTAGGAAGGTAGGTAGGTGGATAGAGAGAGGGAGAAATACACTAGGTAAGTAGGTAGGTGGATAGAGAGAGGGAGAAATACACTAGGTAGTTAGGTAGGTAGAGAGAGGGAGAAATACAATAGGTAGGTAGGTAGGTAGGTAGGTAGGTAGGTAGGTAGGTAGGTAGGTGGAAAGAGAGAAGGAGAAATACACTAGGTAAGTAGGTAGGTAGGTAGGTGGATAGAGAGAGGGAGAAATACACTAGGTAGGTAGGTAGGTGGATAGAGAGAGGGAGAAATAAACTAGGTAGGTAGGTAGGTGGATAGAGAGAGGGAAATATACACTAGGTAGGTAGGTAGGTGGATAGAGAGAGGGAGAAATACACTAGGTAGGTAGGTAGGTAGGTAGGAAGGTAGATAGAGAGAGGGAGAAATACACTAGGTAGGTAGGTAGGTAGGTGGATAGAGAGAGGGAGAAATACACTAGATAGGTAGGTAGGTACCTAGGTGGATAGAGAGAGGGAGAAATACACTTGGTAGGTAGGTAGGTATGTAGGTAGGTGGACAGAGAGAGGGAGAAATACACTAGGTAGGTAGGTTGGTAGGTAAGTGGATAGAGAGCGAGAGAAATACACTAGGTAGGTATGTAGGTAGGTGGATAGAGAGGGAGAAATACACTAGGTAGGTAGGTAAGTGGATAGAGAGCGAGAGAAATACACTAGGTAGGTAGGTAGGTAGGTGGATAGAGACAGGGGGAAATACAGTAGGTAGGTAGGTAGGTAGGTAGGTAGGTAGGTAGGTAGGTAGGTAGGTAGGTAGAGTGATAGAGAGGGAGAAATACAGTAGGTAGGTAGGTAGATAGGTGGATAGAGACAGGGAGAAATACACTAGGTAGGTAGGTAGGTGGATAGAGACAGGGAGAAATAAACTAGGTAGGTATGTGGATAGAGAGAGGGAAAATACACTAGGTAGGTAGGTTGGGAGCTAGGTAGGTAGGTAGGTAGGTAGGTGGATAGAGAGAGGGAGAAATACACTAGGCAGGTAGGTAGGTGGATGGAGAGAGGGAGAAATACACTAGGTAGGTTGGTGGATAGAGAGAGGGAGAAATAAACTAGGTAGGTAGGTGGATAGAGAGAGGGAGAAATAAACTAGGTAGGTAGGTAGAGAGAGGGAGAAATACACTAGGTAGGTAGGTAGGTAGGTAAGTGGATAGAGAGCGAGAAATACACTAGGTACGTAGGTAGGTAGGTAGGTAGGTAGGTAGGTAGGTAGGTATGTAGGTAGGTGGATAGAGAGAGGGAGAAATACGGTAGGTAGGTAGGTGGATAGAGAGAGGGATAAATAAACTAGGTAGGTAGGTAGAGATAGGGAGAAATACAGTAGGTAGGGAGGTAAGTAGGTGGGGAGGTAATTAGGTAGGTAGGTAGGTAGGTAGAGGGATAGAGAGAGGGAGAAATACAGAAGGTAGGTAGGTAGGTAGGTAGGTAGAGAGAGGTAGAAATACACTAGGTAGGTAGGTAGGTGGATAGAGAGAGGGAGAAATAAACTAGGTAGGTAGGTAGGTAGGTGGATAGAGAGAGGGAAATATACACTAGGTAGGTAGGTAGGTGGATAGAGAGAGGGAGAAATACACTAGGTAGGTAGGTAGGTAGGTAGGTAGGTAGGTAGGTAGGTAGGTAGGTAGGAAGCTAGATAGAGAGAGGGAGAAATACACTAGGTAGGTAGGTAGGTAGGTAGGTAGGTAGGTAGGTAGGTAGGTAGGTGGATAGAGAGAGGGAGAAATACGCTAGGTAGGTAGGTAGGTGGATAGAGAGAGGGAGAAATACACTTGGTAGGTAGGTAGGTATGTAGGTAGGTGGACAGAGAGAGGGAGAAATACACCAGGTAGGTAGGTAGGTAGGTAGGTGGATAGAGACAGGGAGAAATACAGTAGGTAGGTAGGTAGGTAGGTAGGTAGGTAGGTAGGTAGGTAGAGTGATAGAGAGGGAGAAATACAGTAGGTAGGTAGGTAGATAGGTGGATAGAGACAGGGAGAAATACACTAGGTAGGTAGGTAGGTGGATAGAGACAGAGAGAAATAAACTAGGTAGGTAGGTAGGTGGATAGAGCGAGGGAAAAATACACTAGGTAGGTAGGTTGGGAGCTAGGTAGGTTGGTAGGTAGGTAGGTGGATAGAGAGAGGGAGAAATACACTAGGTAGGTAGGTTGGGAGCTAGGTAGGTAGGTAGGTAGGTAGGTGGATAGAGAGAGGGAGAAATACACTAGGCAGGTAGGTAGGTGGATAGAGAGAGGGAGAAATACACTAGGTAGGTTGGTGGATAGAGAGAGGGATAAATAAACTAGGTAGGTAGGTGGATAGAGAGAGGGAGAAATAAATTAGGTAGGTAGGTAGAGAGAGGGAGAAATACACTAGGTAGGTAGGTAAGTGGATAGAGAGCGAGAAATACACTAGGTACGTAGGTAGGTAGGTAGGTAGGTAGGTAGGTAGGTAGGTAGGTAGGTATGTAGGTAGGTGGATAGAGAGAGGGAGAAATACGGTAGGTAGGTAGGTGGATAGAGAGAGGGAGAAATACACTAGGTAGGTAGGTGGATAGAGAGAGGGAGAAATACACTAGGTAGTTAGGTGGATAGAGAGAGGGAGAAATAAACTAGGTAGGTAGGTAGATAGAGGGAGAAATACACTAGGTAGGTAGGTTGGTATGTAGGTAGGTGGATAGAGAGAGGGAGAAATACACTAGGTAGGTAGGTAGGTAGGTGGATAGAGAGAGGGAGAAATACACTAGGTAGGTAGGTAGGTAGGTGGATAGAGAGAGGGAGAAATACACTAGGTAGGTAGGTAGGTAAGTGGATAGAGAGCGAGAGAAATACACTAGGTAGGTAGGTTGGTAGGTGGATAGAGAGAGGGAGAAATACACTAGGTTAGGTAGGTAGGTAGGTAGGTAAGTAGGTAGGTAGGTAGGTAGGTAGGTAGGTAGGTAGGTGGATAGAGAGAGGGAGAAATACACTAGGTAGGTAGGTTGGTAGGTAAGTGGATAGAGAGCGAGAGAAATACACTAGGTAGGTATGTAGGTAGGTGGATAGAGAGAGGGAGAAATACACTAGGTAGGTAGGTAGGTAGGTAGGTAGGTAGGTGGATAGAGAGAGGGACAAATACACTAGGTAGGTAGGTAAGTGGATAGAGAGCGAGAGAAATACAGTAGGTAGGTAGGTAGATAGGTGGATAGAGACAGGGAGAAATACACTAGGTAGGTAGGTAGGTGGATAGAGACAGGGAGAAATAAACTAGGTAGGTAGGTAGGTGGATAGAGAGAGGGAAAAATACACTAGGTAGGTAGGTTGGGAGCTAGGTAGGTAGGTAGGTAGGTGGATAGAGAGAGGGAGAAATACACTAGGTGGGTAGGTAGGTAGGTAGGTGGATAGAGAGAGGGAGAAATACACTGGGCAGGTAGGTAAGTAGGCAAGTGGATAGAGAGCGAGAGAAATACACTAGGTAGGAAGGTAGGTAGGTGGATAGAGACAGGGAGAAATACAGTAGGTAGGTAGGTAGGTAGGTAGGTAGGTAGGTAGGTAGGTAGGTAGGTAGGTAGGTAGGTAGGTAGAGTGATAAAGAGGGAGAAATACATGTAGGTAGGTAGGTAGATAGGTGGATAGAGAGAGGGAGAAATACACTAGGCAGGTAGGTAGGTGGATGGAGAGAGGGAGAAATACACTAGGTAGGTTGGTGGATAGAGAGAGGGAGAAATAAACTAGGTAGGTAGGTGGATAGAGAGAGGGAGAAATAAACTAGGTAGGTAGGTAGAGAGAGGGAGAAATACACTAGGTAGGTAGGTAGGTAGGTAGGTAAGTGGATAGAGAGCGAGAAATACACTAGGTACGTAGGTAGGTAGGTAGGTAGGTAGGTAGGTAGGTAGGTAGGTAGGTATGTAGGTAGGTGGATAGAGAGAGGGAGAAATACGGTAGGTAGGTAGGTGGATAGAGAGAGGGATAAATAAACTAGGTAGGTAGGTAGAGATAGGGAGAAATACAGTAGGTAGGGAGGTAAGTAGGTGGGGAGGTAATTAGGTAGGTAGGTAGGTAGGTAGAGGGATAGAGAGAGGGAGAAATACAGAAGGTAGGTAGGTAGGTAGGTAGGTAGAGAGAGGTAGAAATACACTAGGTAGGTAGGTAGGTGGATAGAGAGAGGGAGAAATAAAGTAGGTAGGTAGGTAGGTAGGTGGATAGAGAGAGGGAAATATACACTAGGTAGGTAGGTAGGTGGATAGAGAGAGGGAGAAATACACTAGGTAGGTAGGTAGGTAGGTAGGTAGGTAGGTAGGAAGCTAGATAGAGAGAGGGAGAAATACACTAGGTAGGTAGGTAGGTAGGTAGGTAGGTAGGTAGGTAGGTAGGTAGGTAGGTAGGTGGATAGAGAGAGGGAGAAATACGCTAGGTAGGTAGGTAGGTGGATAGAGAGAGGGAGAAATACACTTGGTAGGTAGGTAGGTATGTAGGTAGGTGGACAGAGAGAGGGAGAAATACACCAGGTAGGTAGGTAGGTAGGTAGGTGGATAGAGACAGGGAGAAATACAGTAGGTAGGTAGGTAGGTAGGTAGGTAGGTAGGTAGGTAGGTAGGTAGGTAGGTAGGTAGGTAGAGTGATAGAGAGGGAGAAATACAGTAGGTAGGTAGGTAGATAGGTGGATAGAGACAGGGAGAAATACACTAGGTAGGTAGGTAGGTGGATAGAGACAGAGAGAAATAAACTAGGTAGGTAGGTAGGTGGATAGAGCGAGGGAAAAATACACTAGGTAGGTAGGTTGGGAGCTAGGTAGGTTGGTAGGTAGGTAGGTGGATAGAGAGAGGGAGAAATACACTAGGCAGGTAGGTAGGTGGATAGAGAGAGGGAGAAATACACTAGGTAGGTAGGTTGGGAGCTAGGTAGGTAGGTAGGTAGGTAGGTGGATAGAGAGAGGGAGAAATACACTAGGCAGGTAGGTAGGTGGATAGAGAGAGGGAGAAATACACTAGGTAGGTTGGTGGATAGAGAGAGGGAGAAATAAACTAGGTAGGTAGGTGGATAGAGAGAGGGAGAAATAAATTAGGTAGGTAGGTAGAGAGAGGGAGAAATACACTAGGTAGGTAGGTAAGTGGATAGAGAGCGAGAAATACACTAGGTACGTAGGTAGGCAGGTAGGTAGGTAGGTAGGTAGGTAGGTAGGTAGGTATGTAGGTAGGTGGATAGAGAGAGGGAGAAATACGGTAGGTAGGTAGGTGGATAGAGAGAGGGAGAAATACACTAGGTAGGTAGGTGGATAGAGAGAGGGAGAAATACACTAGGTAGTTAGGTGGATAGAGAGAGGGAGAAATAAACTAGGTAGGTAGGTAGATAGAGGGAGAAATACACTAGGTAGGTAGGTTGGTATGTAGGTAGGTGGATAGAGAGAGGGAGAAATACACTAGGTAGGTAGGCAGGTAGGTGGATAGAGAGAGGGAGAAATACACAAGGTAGGTAGGTAGGTAGGTGGATAGAGAGAGGGAGAAATACACTAGGTAGGTAGGTAGGTAAGTGGATAGAGAGCGAGAGAAATACACTAGGTAGGTAGGTTGGTAGGTGGATAGAGAGAGGGAGAAATACACTAGGTTAGGTAGGTAGGTAGGTAGGTAAGTAGGTAGGTAGGTAGGTAGGTAGGTAGGTAGGTGGATAGAGAGAGGGAGAAATACACTAGGTAGGTAGGTTGGTAGGTAAGTGGATAGAGAGCGAGAGAAATACACTAGGTAGGTATGTAGGTAGGTGGATAGAGAGAGGGAGAAATACACTAGGTAGGTAGGTAGGTAGGTAGGTAGGTAGGTAGGTGGATAGAGAGAGGGACAAATACACTAGGTAGGTAGGTAAGTGGATAGAGAGCGAGAGAAATACAGTAGGTAGGTAGGTAGATAGGTGGATAGAGACAGGGAGAAATACACTAGGTAGGTAGGTAGGTGGATAGAGACAGGGAGAAATAAACTAGGTAGGTAGGTAGGTGGATAGAGAGAGGGAAAAATACACTAGGTAGGTAGGTTGGGAGCTAGGTAGGTAGGTAGGTAGGTGGATAGAGAGAGGGAGAAATACACTAGGTGGGTAGGTAGGTAGGTAGGTGGATAGAGAGAGGGAGAAATACACTGGGCAGGTAGGTAAGTAGGCAAGTGGATAGAGAGCGAGAGAAATACACTAGGTAGGAAGGTAGGTAGGTGGATAGAGACAGGGAGAAATACAGTAGGTAGGTAGGTAGGTAGGTAGGTAGGTAGGTAGGTAGGTAGGTAGGTAGGTAGGTAGAGTGATAAAGAGGGAGAAATACATGTAGGTAGGTAGGTAGATAGGTGGATAGAGACAGGGAGAAATACACTAGGTAGGTAGGTAGGTGGATAGAGAGAGGGACAAATACACTAGGTAGGTAGGTAAGTGGATAGAGAGCGAGAGAAATACACTAGGTAGGTAGGTAGGTAGGTAGGTGGATAGAGACAGGGAGAAATACAGTAGGTAGGTAGGTAGGTAGGTAGGTAGGTAGGTAGGTAGGTAGAGTGATAGAGAGGGAGAAATACAGTAGGTAGGTAGATAGGTGGATAGAGACAGGGAGAAATACACTAGGTAGGTAGGTAGGTGGATAGAGAGAGGGAAAAATACACTAGGTAGGTAGGTTGGGAGCTAGGTAGGTAGGTAGGTGGATAGAGAGAGGGAGAAATACACTAGGTGGGTAGGTAGGTAGGTGGGTAGAGAGAGGGAGAAATACACTAGGCAGGTAGGTAGGTAGGTAGGTAGGTAGGTAGGTAGGTAGAGTGATAAAGAGGGAGAAATACAGTAGGTAGGTAGTAGATAGGTGGATAGAGACAGGGAGAAATACACTGGGTAGGTAGGTAGGTGGATAGAGACAGGGAGAAATAAACTAGGTAGGTAGGTAGGTGGATAGAGAGAGGGAGAAATACACTAGGTGGGTAGGTAGGTAGGTAGGTGGATAGAGAGAGGGAGAAATACACTAGGCAGGTAGGTAAGTAGGCAAGTGGATAGAGAGCGAGAGAAATACACTAGGTAGGAAGGTAGGTAGGTGGATAGAGAGAGGGAGAAATACACTAGGTAAGTAGGTAGGTGGATAGAGAGAGGGAGAAATACACTAGGTAGTTAGGTGGATAGAGAGAGGGAGAAATAAACTAGGTAGGTAGGTAGAGAGAGGGAGAAATACACTAGGTAGGTAGGTAGGTAGGTAAGTGGATAGAGAGCGAGAGAAATACACTAGGTAGGTAGGTAGGTGGATAGAGAGGGAGAAATACACCAGGTAGGTATGTAGGTAGGTAGGTAGGTAGGTAGGTAGGTAGGTAGGTATGTAGGTAGGTAGGTAGAGGGATAGAGAGAGGGAGAAATACGGTAGGTAGGTAGGTAGGTGGATAGAGAGAGGGAGAAATAAACTAGGTAGGTAGGTAGAGATAGAGAGAAATACAGTAGGTAGAGAGGTAAGTAGGTGGGTAGGTAATTAGGTAGGTAGGTAGGTAGGTAGGTAGGTAGGTAGAGGGATAGAGAGAGGTAGAAATACAGAAGGTAGGTAGGTAGGTAGGTAGGTAGATAGAGAGAGGGAGAAATACACTAGGTAGGTAGGTAGGTAGGTAGGTGGATAGAGAGAAGGAGAAATACACTAGGTACGTAGGTAGGTAAGTGGATAGAGAGCGAGAGAAATACACTAGGTAGGTAGGTAGGTACCTAGGTGGATAGAGAGAGGGAGAAATACACTAGGTAGGTAGGTTGGTAGGTGGATAGAGAGAGGGATAAATACACTAGGTTAGGTAGGTAGGTAGGTAGGTAGGTAGGTAGGTAGGTAGGTAGGTAGGTAGGTAGGTGGATAGAGAGAGGGAGAAATACACTAGGTAGGTAGGTTGGTAGGTAAGTGGATAGAGAGCGAGAGAAATACACTAGGTAGGTATGTAGGTAGGTGGATAGAGAGAGGGAGAAATACACTAGGTAGGTAGGTAGGTAGTTAGGTGGATAGAGAGAGGGACAAATACACTAGGTAGGTAGGTAAGTGGATAGAGAGCGAGAGAAATACACTAGGTAGGTAGGTAGGTAGGTGGATACAGACAGGGAGAAATACAGTAGGTAGGTAGGTAGGTAGGTAGGTAGAGTGATAGAGAGGGAGAAATACAGTAGGTAGGTAGGTAGGTAGGTGGATAGAGACAGGGAGAAATACACTAGGTAGGTAGGTAGGTGGATAGAGACAGGGAGAAATAAACTAGGTAGGTAGGTAGGTGGATAGAGAGAGGGAAAAATACACTAGGTAGGTAGGTTGGGAGCTAGGTAGGTAGGTACGTAGGTAGGTAGGTGGAAAGAGAGTAGGAGAAATACATTAGGTAAGTAGGTAGGTAGGTAGGTGGATAGAGAGAGGGAGAAATACACTAGGTAGGTAGGTAGGTAAGTGGATAGAGAGCGAGAGAAATACACTATGTAGGTACCTAGGTGGATAGAGAGAGGGAGAAATACACTAGGTAGGTAGGTTGGTAGGTGGATAGAGAGAGGGAGAAATACACTAGGTTAGGTAGGTAGGTAGGTAGGTAAGTAGGTAGGTAGGTAGGTATGTAGGTAGGTGGATAGAGAGAGGGAGAAATACACTAGGTAGGTAGGTAGGTAGGTAGGTAGGTAGGTAGGTAGGTAGGTAGGTAGGTAGGTAGGTGGATAGAGAGAGGGACAAATACACTAGGTAGGTAGGTAAGTGGATAGAGAGCGAGAGAAATACAGTAGGTAGGTAGGTAGATAGGTGGATAGAGACAGGGAGAAATACACTAGGTAGGTAGGTAGGTGGATAGAGACAGGGAGAAATAAACTAGGTAGGTAGGTAGGTGGATAGAGAGAGGGAAAAATACACTAGGTAGGTAGGTTGGGAGCTAGGTAGGTAGGTAGGTAGGTAGGTAGGTAGATAGGTAGGTAGGTAGGTAGGTAGGTAGGTAGGTAGGTAGGTAGGTAGGTAGGTGGATAGAGAGAGGGAGAAATACGGTAGGTAGGTAGTTGGATAGAGAGAGGGATAAATAAACTAGGTAGGTAGGTAGGTAAGTGGATAGAGAGCGAGAAATACACTAGGTAGGTAGGTGGATAGAGAGAGGGAGAAATACACTAGGTAGGTAGGTAGGTAGGTAGGTAGGTAGGTAGGTAGGTAGGTAGGTAGGTATGTAGGTAGGTGGATAGAGAGAGGGAGAAATACGGTAGGTAGGTAGTTGGATAGAGAGAGGGATAAATAAACTAGGTAGGTAGGTAGAGATAGGGAGAAATACAGTAGGTAGGGAGGTAAGTAGGTGGGGAGGTAATTAGGTAGGTAGGTAGGTAGGTAGAGGGATAGAGAGAGGGAGAAATACAGAAGGTAGGTAGGTAGGTAGGTAGGAAGGTAGGTAGAGAGAGGTAGAAATACACTAGGTAGGTAGGTAGGTGGATAGAGAGAGGGAGAAATAAACTAGGTAGGTAGGTGGATAGAGAGAGGGAAATATACACTAGGTAGGTAGGTAGGTGGATAGAGAGAGGGAGAAATACACTAGGTAGGTAGGTAGGTAGGTAGGTAGGTAGGTAGGTAGGAAGCTAGATAGAGAGAGGGAGAAATACACTAGGTAGGTAGGTAGGTAGATAGGTAGGTAGGTAGGTAGGTAGGTAGGTAGGTAGGTAGGTAGGTAGGTAGGTAGGTGGATAGAGAGAGGGAGAAATACGCTAGGTAGGTAGGTAGGTGGATAGAGAGAGGGAGAAATACACTTGGTAGGTAGGTAGGTATGTAGGTAGGTGGACAGAGAGAGGGAGAAATACACCAGGTAGGTAGGTAGGTAGGTAGGTGGATAGAGACAGGGAGAAATACAGTAGGTAGGTAGGTAGGTAGGTAGGTAGGTAGAGTGATAGAGAGGGAGAAATACAGTAGGTAGGTAGGTAGATAGGTGGATAGAGACAGGGAGAAATACACTAGGTAGGTAGGTAGGTGGATAGAGACAGAGAGAAATAAACTAGGTAGGTAGGTAGGTGGATAGAGCGAGGGAAAAATACACTAGGTAGGTAGGTTGGGAGCTAGGTAGGTAGGTAGGTAGGTAGGTGGATAGAGAGAGGGAGAAATACACTAGGCAGGTAGGTAGGTGGATAGAGAGAGGGAGAAATACACTAGGTAGGTTGGTGGATAGAGAGAGGGAGAAATAAACTAGGTAGGTAGGTGGATAGAAAGAGGGAGAAATAAACTAGGTAGGTAGGTAGAGAGAGGGAGAAATACACTAGGTAGGTAGGTAGGTGGATAGAGAGCGAGAAATACACTAGGTACGTAGGTAGGTAGGTAGGTAGGTAGGTAGGTAGGTAGGTAGGTAGGTAGGTGGATAGAGAGAGGGAGAAATACGGTAGGTAGGTAGGTGGATAGAGAGAGGGAGAAATACACTAGGTAGGTAGGTGGATAGAGAGAGGGAGAAATACACTAGGCAGGTAGGTAGGTGGATAGAGAGAGGGAGAAATACACTAGGTAGGTTGGTGGATAGAGAGAGGGAGAAATAAACTAGGTAGGTAGGTGGATAGAGAGAGGGAGAAATAAACTAGGTAGGTAGGTAGAGATAGGGAGAAATACAGTAGGTAGGGAGGTAAGTAGGTGGGGAGGTAATTAGGTAGGTAGGTAGGTAGAGGGATAGAGAGAGGGAGAAATACAGAAGGTAGGTAGGTAGGTAGGTAGGTAGATAGAGAGAGGGAGAAATACACTAGGTAGGTAGGTAGGTGGATAGAGAGAAGGAGAAATACACTAGGTAAGTAGGTAGGTAGGTAGGTAGATAGAGAGAGGTAGAAATACACTAGGTAGGTAGGTGGATAGAGAGAGGGAGAAATAAACTAGGTAGGTAGGTAGGTAGGTGGATAGAGAGAGGGAAATATACACTAGGCAGGTAGGTAGGTGGATAGAGAGAGGGAGAAATACACTAGGCAGGTAGGTAGGTGGATAGAGAGAGGGAGAAATACACTAGGTAGGTTGGTGGATAGAGAGAGGGAGAAATAAACTAGGTAGGTAGGTGGATAGAGAGAGGGAGAAATAAACTAGGTAGGTAGGTAGAGAGAGGGAGAAATACACTAGGTAGGTAGGTAAGTGGATAGAGAGCGAGAAATACACTAGTTACGTAGGTAGGTAGGTAGGTAGGTAGGTAGGTAGGTAGGTAGGTAGGTAGGTGGATAGAGAGAGGGAGAAATACGGTAGGTAGGTAGGTGGATAGAGAGAGGGAGAAATACACTAGGTAGGTAGGTGGATAGAGAGAGGGAGAAATACACTAGGCAGGTAGGTAGGTGGATAGAGAGAGGGAGAAATACACTAGGTAGGTTGGTGGATGGAGAGAGGGAGAAATAAACTAGGTAGGTAGGTGGATAGAGAGAGGGAGAAATAAACTAGGTAGGTAGGTAGAGATAGGGAGAAATACAGTAGGTAGGGAGGTAAGTAGGTGGGGAGGTAATTAGGTAGGTAGGTAGGTAGAGGGATAGAGAGAGGGAGAAATACAGAAGGTAGGTAGGTAGGTAGGTAGGTAGGTAGATAGAGAGAGGGAGAAATACACTAGGTAGGTAGGTAGGTGGATAGAGAGAAGGAGAAATACACTAGGTAAGTAGGTAGGTAGGTAGGTAGATAGAGAGAGGTAGAAATACACTAGGTAGGTAGGTGGATAGAGAGAGGGAGAAATAAACTAGGTAGGTAGGTAGGTAGGTGGATAGAGAGAAGGAGAAATACACTAGGTAGGTAGGTAGGTAGGTAGGTAGGTAGGTAGGTAGGTAGGTAGGTAGGTAGGTAGGAAGCTAGATAGAGAGAGGGAGAAATACACTAGGTAGGTAGGTAGGTAGGTAGGTAGGTAGGTAGGTAGGTAGGTAGGTAGGTAGGTGGATAGAGAGAGGGAGAAATAAGCTAGGTAGGTAGGTAGGTGGATAGAGAGAGGGAGAAATACACTTGGTAGGTAGGTAGGTATGTAGGTAGGTGGACAGAGAGAGGGAGAAATACACCAGGTAGGTAGGTAGGTAGAGGCATAGAGAGAGGGAGAAATACAGAAGGTAGGTAGGTAGGTAGGTAGGTAGGTAGGTAGGTAGGTAGGTAGGTAGGTAGGTAGGTGGACAGAGAGACGGAGAAATACACTAGGTAGGTAGGTTGGTATGTAGGTAGGTGGATAGAGAGAGGGAGAAATACACTAGGTAGGTAGGTAGGTAGGTGGATAGAGAGAGGGAGAAATACACTAGGTAGGTAGGTAGGTAGGTAGGTGGATAGAGAGAGGGAGAAATACACTAGGTAGGTAGGTAGGTAAGTGGATAGAGAGCGAGAGAAATACACTAGGTAGGTACCTAGGTGGATAGAGTGAAGGAGAAATACACTAGGTAGGTAGGTTGGTAGGTGGATAGAGAGAGGGAGAAATACACTAGGTTAGGTAGGTAGGCAGGTAGGTAAGTAGGTAGGTAGGTAGGTAGGTAGAGGCATAGAGAGAGGGAGAAATACACTAGGTAGGTAGGTTGGTAGGTAAGTGGATAGAGAGCGAGAGAAATACACTAGGTAGGTATGTAGGTAGGTGGATAGAGAGAGGGAGAAATACACTAGGTAGGTAGGTAGGTAGGTAGGTAGGTAGGTAGGTAGGTAGGTAGGTAGGTAGGTGGATAGAGAGAGGGACAAATACACTAGGTAGATAGGTAAGTGGATAGAGAGCGAGAGAAATACACTAGGTAGGTAGGTAGGTAGGTGGATAGAGACAGGGAGAAATACAGTAGGTAGGTAGGTAGGTAGGTAGGTAGGTAGGTAGAGTGACAGAGAGGGAGAAATACAGTAGGTAGGTAGGTAGATAGGTGGATAGAGACAGGGAGAAATACACTAGGTAGGTAGGTAGGTGGATAGAGAGAGGGAAAAATACACTAGGTAGGTAGGTTGGGAGCTAGGTAGGTAGGTAGGTAGGTAGGTGGATAGAGAGAGGGAGAAATACACTAGGTGGGTAGGTAGGTAGGTAGGTGGGTAGAGAGAGGGAGAAATACACTAGGCAGGTAGGTAAGTAGGCAAGTGGATAGAGAGCGAGAGAAATACACTAGGTAGGAAGGTAGGTAGGTGGATAGAGACAGGGAGAAATACACTAGGTAGGTAGGTAGGTAGGTAGAGGGATAGAGAGAGGGAGAAATACAGAAGGTAGGTAGGTAGGTAGGTAGGTAGGTAGGTAGGTAGGTAGGTAGGTAGGTAGGTGGATAGAGACAGGGAGAAATACACCAGGTAGGTAGGTAGGTAGGTGCATAGAGAGAGGGAGAAATACACTAGGTAGGTAGGTAGGTAGGTAGAGGGATAGAGAGAGGGAGAAATACAGAAGGTAGGTAGGTAGGTAGGTAGGTAGGTTGGTATGTAGGTAGGTGGATAGAGAGGGAGAAATACGGTAGGTAGGTGGATAGAGAGAGGGATAAATATACTAGGTAGGTATGTAGAGATAGGGAGAAATACAGTAGGTAGGGAGGTAAGTAGGTGGGTAGGTAATTAGGTAGGTAGGTAGGTAGGTAGGTAGGTAGGTAGAGGGATAGAGAGAGGGAGAAATACAGAAGGTAGGTAGTTAGGTAGGTAGGTAGGTAGGTAGAGAGAGGGAGAAATACACTAGGTTGGTAGGTAGGTAGGTAGGTGGATAGAGACAGGGAGAAATACTGTAGGTAGGTAGGTAGGTAGGTAGGTAGGTAGGTAGGTAGGTAGAGTGATAGAGAGGGAGAAATACAGTAGGTAGGTAGGTAGGTAGATAGGTGGATAGAGACAGGGAGAAATACACTAGGTACATAGGTAGGTGGATAGAGACAGGGAGAAATAAACTAGGTAGGTAGGTAGGTGGATAGATAGAGGGAAAATACACTAGGTAGGTAGGTTGGGAGCTAGGTAGGTAGGTAGGTAGGTTGATAGAGAGCGAGAGAAATACCCTAGGTAGGTAGGTAGGTGGATAAAGAGGGAGAGGTACACTAGGTAGGTAGGTAGGTAGGTAGGTAGGTAGGTAGGTAGGTGGATAGAGAGAGGGAGAAATACAGTAGGTAGGGAGGTAAGTAGGTGGGTAGGTAATTAGGTAGGTAGGTAGGTAGGTAGGTAGAGGGATAGAGAGAGGGAGAAATACAGAAGGTAGGTAGGTAGGTAGGTAGGTAGATAGAGAGAGGGATAAATAAACTAGGTAGGTAGGTAGAGATAGGGAGAAATACAGTAGGTAGGGAGGTAAGTAGGTGGGTAGGTAATTAGGTAGGTAGGTAGGTAGGTAGGTAGGTAGGTAGGTAGGTAGAGGGATAGAGAGAGGGAGAAATACAGAAGGTAGGTAGGTAGGTAGGTAGGTAGGTAGGTAGGTAGGTAGGTAGGTAGGTAGGTAGATAGAGGGAGAAATGCACTCGGTAGGTAGGTAGGTAGGTAGGTAGGTGGATAGAGAGAAGGAGAAATACACTAGGTAAGTAGGTAGGTAGGTAGGTGGATAGAGAGAGGGAGAAATACACTAGGTAGGTAGGTAGGTGGATAGAGAGAGGGAGAAATAAACTAGGTAGGTAGGTAGGTGGATAGAGAGAGGGAAATATACACTAGGTAGGTAGGTAGGTGGATAGAGAGAGGGAGAAATACACTAGGTAGGTAGGTAGGTAGGTAGGTAGGTAGGTAGGCAGGTGGATAGACAGAGGGAGAAATACACTAGGTAGGTAGGTAGGTAGGTAGGTAGGTAGGTAGGTAGGTAGGTGGATAGAGAGAGGGAGAAATACACTAGGTAGGTAGGTAGGTATGTGGATAGAGAGAGGGAGAAATACACTAGGTAGGTAGGTAGGTGTTAGAGAGAGGGAGAAATACACTAGGTAGGTAGGTAGGTGGATAGAGGGAGAAATACACTAGGTAGGTAGGTAGGTAGGTAGGTAGGTAGGTAGGTAGGTAGGTAGGTAGGTATGTAGGTAGGTGGATAGAGAGAGGGAGAAATACACTAGGTAGGTAGGTAGGTAGATAGGTGGATAGAGACAGGGAGAAATACACTAGGTACATAGGTAGGTGGATAGAGACAGGGAGAAATAAACTAGGTAGGTAGGTAGGTGGATAGAGAGAGGGAAAATACACTAGGTAGGTAGGTTGGGAGCTAGGTAGGTAGGTAGGTAGGTAGGTAGGTGGATAGAGAGCGAGAGAAATACACTAGGTAGGTAGGTAGGTGGATAGAGAGGGAGAGGGAGAAATACAGTAGGTAGGGAGGTAAGTAGGTGGGTAGGTAATTAGGTAGGTAGGTAGGTAGGTAGGTAGGTAGGTAGGTAGGTAGGTAGGTAGGTAGGTAGATAGAGAGAGGGATAAATAAACTAGGTAGGTAGGTAGAGATAGGGAGAAATACAGTAGGTAGGGAGGTAAGTAGGTGGGTAGGTAATTAGGTAGGTAGGTAGGTAGGTAGGTAGAGGGATAGAGAGAGGGAGAAATACAAAAGGTAGGTAGGTAGGTAGGTAGGTAGATAGAGGGAGAAATACACTAGGTCGGTAGGTAGGTCAATAGAGAGAGGGAGAAATAAACTAGGTAGGTAGGTAGGTGGATAGAGAGAGGGAAATATACACTAGGTAGGTAGGTAGGTGGATAGAGAGAGGGAGAAATACACTAGGTAGGTAGGTAGGTAGGTAGGTAGGTAGGTAGGTAGGTAGGTAGGTGGATAGAGAGAGGGAGAAATACACTAGGTAGGTAGGTAGGTAGGTGGATAGAGAGAGGGAGAAATACACTAGGTAGGTAGGTAGGTGTTAGAGAGAGGGAGAAATACACTAGGTAGGTAGGTAGGTGGATAGAGGGAGAAATACACTTGGTAGGTAGGTAGGTAGGTAGGTAGGTAGGTAGGTAGGTATGTAGGTAGGTGGATAGAGAGAGGGAGAAATACACTAGGTAGGTAGGTAGGTAGATAGGTGGATAGAGACATGGAGAAATACACTAGGTACATAGGTAGGTGGATAGAGACAGGGAGAAATAAACTAGGTAGGTAGGTAGGTGGATAGAGAGAGGGAAAATACACTAGGTAGGTAGGTTGGGAGCTAGGTAGGTAGGTAGGTAGGTAGGTGGATAGAGAGCGAGAGAAATACACTAGGTAGGTAGGTAGGTGGATAGAGAGGGAGAAGTACACTAGGTAGGTAGGTAGGTAGGTAGGTAGGTAGGTAGGTAGGTAGGTAGGTAGGTAGGTAGGTAGGTGGATAGAGAGAGGGAGAAATACAGTAGGTAGGTAGGTGGATAGAGAGAGGGATAAATAAACTAGGTAGGTAGGTAGAGATAGGGAGAAATACAGTAGGTAGGGAGGTAAGTAGGTGGGTAGGTAATTAGGTAGGTAGGTAGGTAGGTAGGTAGGTAGGTAGGTAGGTAGGTAGGTAGGTAGAGGGATAGAGAGAGGGAGAAATACAGAAGGTAGGTAGGTAGGTAGGTAGGTAGGTAGATAGAGAGAGGGATAAATAAACTAGGTAGGTAGGTAGAGATAGGGAGAAATACAGTAGGTAGGGAGGTAAGTAGGTGGGTAGGTAATTAGGTAGGTAGGTAGGTAGGTAGGTAGGTAGGTAGGTAGGTAGGTAGGTAGGTAGGTAGAGGGATAGAGAGAGGGAGAAATACAGAAGGTAGGTAGGTAGGTAGGTAGGTAGGTAGGTAGGTAGGTAGGTAGGTAGGTAGGTAGGTAGGTAGATAGAGGGAGAAATACACTAGGTAGGTAGGTAGGAAGGTAGGTGGATAGAGAGAAGGAGAAATACACTAGGTAAGTAGGTAGGTAGGTAGGTGGATAGAGAGAGGGAGAAATACACTAGGTAGGTAGGTAGGTGGATAGAGAGAGGGAGAAATAAACTAGGTAGGTAGGTAGGTGGATAGAGAGAGGGAAATATACACTAGGTAGGTAGGTAGGTGGATAGAGAGAGGGAGAAATACACTAGGTAGGTAGGTAGGTAGGTAGGCAGGTAGGTGGATAGACAGAGGGAGAAATACACTAGGTAGGTAGGTAGGTAGGAAAGTGGATAGAGAGTGAGAGAAATACACTAGATAGGTAGGTAGGTAGGTAGGTAGGAAGGTAGGTAGGTAGGTAGGTAGGTAGGTGGATAGAGAGAGGGAGAAATACACTAGGTAGGTAGGTAGGTAGTTAAGTGGATAGAAAGCGAGAGAAATTCACTTGGTGGGTAGGTAGGTGGATAGAGAGAGGGAGAAATACACTAGGTAGGTAGGTAGGTGGATAGAGAGAGGGATAAATACACAAGGTAGGTAGCTATGTAGGAAAGTGGATAGAGAGTGAGAGAAATA